>CABHPH010155839.1:1610-49613 GCA_902168325.1 Peromyscus nudipes | reverse complement strand
GTGTGTGTGTGTGTGTGTGTGTGTGTGTGTGTGTGTGTGTGTGTGTTTAAACAAATATGTATGTCAGCTTGCATATGTATTCAGTTATGATTATAGAAACCTCTGGGGATTTGTAGATTTCCTTGGGGTTTTTTTTATTGTTACTGTTTTTGTTTGCTTTTGTGTGGGTTGGAAGTATGTGTGTATATGTGATCATGTATGTGCAGGATCCCATGTATGTTTGTGTGCATTAAGATGGATGCCAGAGTTCACCACTAGCTCTCTTCCTCAATTGCACTCTGCCTTAACTTTTGAGAAAAGTCATCCTCTGAGCTTAAAGCCTGCCACTTTGCTAGACTGGTTAGACAACATGTCCCTGGGATTCTCTTGTCTCTGTTCCCCCAGGGCTGCATGACAGGTGCATTCTGCTGTGCCCAGTACATGGGTCCTGGGGCTCGAAAGGAGTTTCATGCTTGCTCCTCAGTCACTTCCTGGTAAGTCTTTCCCCCAGCTTTTATTTTTGTTATCTTGAAGTCTATAGTAGCTATTACTTGGATTTGCTCTGTTCCTCACTATCAATGCACTTATGTCTTCATTCCTCGGGAGGATCCTGTGTCTTAGATGAGTGAAGGCCAGTGGAAAAAGAATATAGTATGAGTCTTTTCATGCTGATTTGTATGTGGAAGTCATATAGCATTGTTTCTACTAATTTCAAGGTTAAAACATATTATTGCACTCTCCAGAATGACAGGATCTTACTACACAGGCTCACTAGATTTCTTAGTTAGTTTGACACAGACTAGGGTCATTTGGGCATAAGGATCCTCAATTCAGATAATGCCTCCATCTGTTTGGCCTGTATGCAGGTCTGTGTGGTATTCTCTTGACCAGTGATTGATGTAGGAGAGCCTAGCTCTTTGTGGTCAGTGTCTGCCCTGGGCCGGTGGTAATGGATTGTGTATAAAAAGATGCTGAGCCAGCCCGGTAGATCAAGCCAATAAACAGCATTCATCTATGACCTCTGTTTCAATTTCCACCTTCAGATTCCTACCTTGAATTCATGCCCTGGTTTCCCTCAGTGAAGAACTGTAATCTGGGACACGTAAATCAAATAAAATCTTACTTCACCAAGTTGCTTTTGGTCGTAATGTTAATCACAACAATAGAAAGCAAACTACGACACAGCATGCTTACTCAAGATTGCTTTTGGTGATGGCTACAGTCTCACCTTAATATGAGTTTTTACAAAATATATTTTATTTACTATGTATAGAACTTAATTTTGATATTTTGAACACATTCCAGACATGGAAAATCAAAATTCTCATACATTCTATTTTTGACAACAATGATTTTTTTTTTTAATAATTTCAGTGACTTCCGGAGTTACTGGTTCTTTATGGTCATCTCAAACTCAAATTTAATCTTTCTGCTGCATTATGATGACTTTCTTGGACACTCATCTTGCACCCTACTCTAAGCCTTGCCTTATAGACTCAGACACAAATTCAAAGTGATCACATGTGAAGTGCCTTTAAGGTTTCCAAGACTCTAGTAGGGATTACAACACCATAAAGAAACTGTACTCGAAACATACACCCACAGTAGCACATCATTTGCAATAATGAACAGAGGGCTTGGAGCCCAGCATCTTGCTTTTTTGCTCTTTCATTCTTTCCACGCCACATACCATCTTTATTCTTTACCTCCCTGTTTCCTTCCCACCTAAAAAATCATGGATTGTGTTATATTTACATTTTATTTCTCTCTGTCTCCTTCCTTTGGGACAAGACCTCAAGCCATTGTACACATATTGAAAACTAACCCAATGTCTGCTGAATAAGAGGGCATTTCTTTTATAAGATATACTCTTTCAGAATGTGATGTATGTGTAATTCACTAATTATGATAATGTTTCAAGTGTATACTCAGTCTCAGGTAATTATAAAGAAAAGATTATGATTGGTTAATCACATATTTATGTTCTTAAAAAATAGTCCAGCCGGGCAGTGGTGGTGCACGCCTTTAATCCCAGCACTCGGGAGGCAGAGCCAGGCGGATCTCTGTGAGTTCGAGGCCAGCCTGGGCTACCAAGTGAGTTCCAGGAGAGGCGCAAAGCTACACAGAGAAACCCTGTCTCGAAAAACCAAAAAAAAAAAAAATAGTCCAGGTAGTATGGCATTCATCATTTCACTTTTATTCTGAATAATGCAGTATTCACAAATTAAACCATTGTTTAAAAGTTCCAAGTACATTAGAGATTATTTAAAAAATATGTAGCATAGATACAATAATTGGCCAAAAGCTTTTGGGTGATGGATTATTAAAATTAACAATTACAGATGAAAATGCCCATAGAATCATCTGAAGTACGGAGTCTTTAAAACTGGCATTCCATGTAGCAAAATGATGAGGGGAATTCTTTCAGATATGCTCTACAAAACTTATATGATATTTAACACAGTCTCCCTTATGAAATCTATGATCTCATGGAGCATTTGATGAAATGACTGATAAGCAGAAGCAGATGTAGTGGTGTCTCCCCAAATTCTGGAGGGAAAAAAGAGAATGACCAAGAGTTCAAATGCCAGTCTGAACTATAGGGCAAGGCCTAGCCTCCAAAATAAGCAAACGGGCAACTAAATGTTCCTTTGAAGCAAATATAAGGAATAAGAGGGTAATAAGCTACTTGATTTCACTGTAATATGAAAGTGGAGTTTAATGCCTGTAATCTCAACACTCAGAAGGTTTAAGCAGGATGGTCACCTTGAGTTCAATTAAATCTGGGTTATGTGATGAAGATTTAGTCACCCCAGACTAAACAGTGGAATTCTGTTACTATATCTAATAATGATTATCATCATCTAATAATATAAATGAGGAAAGGTGTAAAAAGGAGTAAATTAATTTTGTAGTGTGTGAGAAGCTAATCCCTTAGAGGCAACAACATAATGTGTTTTTCTGAAAACATAATTGGTAAGCTGAATCATAAACAGCAAATCCAGTGTGACTCACGTAGAAACACTCAAGCTATTTTGAGTACCATTTGGACACTTTGAAGGTATTCATCAAATTTTTGTTGGACAGTTTTAGTATACCTCTCAAGTTGATGATTTTAGTAAATTTTTAATAAGGATAATATTGGTTTGCTTTGCTTTGTTTCTAAGTTTATTTTTACTTTATATCTGTATTGTCTTTATGTATGCAATTGCACTATGTACATGTACTACCCAAAGATGTCAGAAGAGGGCATTGGATTCCCTTGAGCTACAATTATATACAGCTCTAGATGGCCATGTTGGTGCTGGAAGCCAAATCTGGCTCCTCTGAAAGAGTAGCAAGCTTTCTTAGCTACTGAACCATATTTCCACTCTCTCACAAGGTTTTCATGGTTTCCCTAAACCAACTAGTCTGGGTAATTTGTCTATAGTACTGGTAAATTCTAAGTGGCATGTGTCTATCAATGTTCAGTTGTTGTAGCCCACTAGGTTTTCTAGTGGCTGTACTCAGCAGGACTGCATAAGAGGTAGACTGGACCATGGGCCTGGGTACCCAGTGACTGTAACTAGCAAGAGGGAGGTCTTGTGCTTCACCCCTTGGCATTGTTATAAATAGACCTTTGAAATAAAGTTCTGGGCTGGTGGATAAGGATCCAGGCCCACCTGAGTCTATCCTGTGTTTTCTCTCCCCTCTGTTTCTGACTAAGTCTCTTATTCCTCATTCCTCAAGAGTTCCTGGGGTAAATAAGTGTGGAGGCTGGTCCCCCACATTCAATCAACTCTTCTTGCTAAAGACACAATGACAATTTTTAAAAGGTCACATTTTTATGACTGTAAGTGCTATTAAAAAGTTATATATGTTGAGAAAGTTAAGAATATGTTATACATTACATCTCTTTGAATCTTGCCCAATCACATTTTCCCTCATGTAATAAAATTCTCATCGGAAAAGGATGCTTACAACTTATGTCAAACATATTTATTGAAATATTGAAAACATTATTCTATAAAATTTGGGAATTTCATTGTGTGTTTCATTCACTGAAAAGCAGTTTTAAAAAAGATTCAAAGCTTTTCAAATGAAGTATTTTTCAATATTTTAGAACTAAAATGAAGTTTTATATTTTCACCCACAAGTCAAATAAAAAAGACACTTCTGGTGTCTCAATAATGTATTTATTATAAAATGCATATGACAATACTATAGTTACTAATGCATGTGAAGACAATTTGCTTTTGTGATGATATTACATGTGTTTATAAATATATGCCTCAGATTTAGTATATATATGTATGTGTGTGTATGCTAAATATTATATATATATTACACACATATAAAACATAAGCTAAATTTATTTTGAAGTCAATTTATTAAAAACATCCTTTCTTTGTTTTGGGTTCAGTGTAAATAATGTATGATCCCAATATCCCAGAAAATATTCTAATGACATGAGCTGATCACAAAATCCTGCTTAAGAGACTAAATCAGCCTTGATGGATTCATAAGAGTCCATGTGATTGACATGAACCATGTTGCAGGTTTAGATAATCTGCTCCTCTGGTCTCTGTTACAGGGTTCAACCAAAAAGCACGATGGAGAAAACAAGAGCATAGAAGAACACATTACTCCTGAAAGAGACTGCCCTCATTCTCAAGGACTCTAATTGCAACTCTCTTTTTTACTTTCCTTTGCCCCATCTGTATCTTATCAATGTGTTAAGGAACCAAGACCTTTTTCCAGAAGACCATCCCATATTACTTGCCTCATTCTGAAATCATATGCAGAAACTTCAAATTAAAACCTATTTCCATGTTTAAGCACATATAATATTTTAATGGCCCATTGTTATGAGGTCACTGCATTCTGAATATAGGCATTTATTGTTAAAAGTGCATCGAAGCTATTACATACTTAATACAGATATAATTATTTAAAATGTCAACATTATCATTAGACACACAAATGCATTTTTTTTGTGAGAGAAGCTTATGAATTGGGTGTTTTGAGACAGGCTTGTTTTCAGTACTCAGAGACTAACGCAAGAGGATCATGAGTTCAAGACCAACCTAGACTATAAAACTACAGGCATGGCACACATACAGACACACACACACACACACACACACACACACACACACACACACACACACTACTTTTCACTTACACATAAAGGATCACTGTCTTCAATTATGTTTCTTTTTACATGGAAAGCTGAAAGCATAAATAGATATGGAGACTAGACTGGCCGATATCAGAGTGAAAACGTTGGATGGAGACTAAGAATGTTGAGCCAAACTTATCAAGACAGAGTTTCTTCTGTCCAGCTCTAGGTAATTGTGGCTACGAGAGAATTCATATATAGAGCTGCCAAGTGTCTCAGCTTTTCAAGCTAAGTCAACACTTTCTATTCGAGTTCAAGTTTCATTAAATTGGAAACTACTAGATCCACACATTTTTTTTTTTAATTCTAGTTTAGGAAACCCATTGCTTCCAAACTCTTTCTATATTTCCGCCACCAACCACATTATAATCGTAAAAGCAAAACTTTCACTCAGAATTCTCTGCATGCAAGGACATTTAAAGTATTTTATCATATACATTAACTTGTTAAATATTTATCTTTGTCTTGTAAGGAATTAGGGTTTATTTTATTTTTTCAGTCATGCACCAAAATTCACACAACTTTTGGTCAAACTTCAAAAAGTAACCATGCAGCCTCTTCAAAAGCATGTCAAAGCAGGCATTGCTTACTATCAGGAAAATGAGATATTCCTTCTGGCTTGTTATTTTTTACTACAAAACTCAGATGAATTTGAAACATTTATATGGGTTTTTATTTTGCTTAAGTTGTGAGCTTTAGCTGAACATTAATCAGTATTTTGACATGTGAAATTGTCAAGTATACAAATACTACTTGACTTGAGGAACTAACAATGACAGAATGAATGCAATTTAAGAAGATTTATTATTTCATCACTCTTTAGAATAACTGACTAGGGAATCTCCTTAGATAACTTTAAAGTTCAATAGCAAAAATGAGTGAGTAGAATACTCAATCTCTGGTGGGCTTTTCTGTCTCCCCCTATGCAAAATTTCCCCATTATTGGGCCTTTCAACGGGAGAAAGGTTATAATTGCTACAATAGACAAAGCTTCATCGAACCACCATTATCAATCAAGGACCTTCAGTAGCCTTAGGCTTCACTTTTGGCATTGTTCATTATAGATCGAAACAAATGCATTATGGCTTCCATTCCCCACTTCATTGTCTTAGGAAAGAGTTTCCTTGCTCTGAAATCATCTCATGCTCTCCCTATTGATGCCTTCCTCATCTGATCTCTCATTACCACTTACCTTTTCATTATATCCGTAGTTCTAACAGTTCTACAGTGTGAGGTAGTTATAATATAATAATAGCATCTAATAGTAGCCATTTCAGGTTAGATTCTCTGACTTACTAATTACATTTTATTTTCCTCCCTAGCTCCATAGTTTAGTCTATTTTGTGTAATTTTCTATTGTCTGGATTTATCATTCAGCATTTCACTTACACAACAGAATCTTGGTTCTTTCAAGTATTGACTGTTATGAATATAGCTACCTTTTAAAGACTTTCTCACAAAGATTTTTGAGTAGATATATTTCCAAATTATTTGACAAAATCACCTTTGGATTGTGAGAATGTCTGTAGATTTTCAGAACCACTAAATCATTTTCAAAGTCCCGTCTTTTTTGTATTTGATATCAATTTGTTTGGAGTATAGCAATTTGAATGGGTTAATAATAGCATCTCACTACTGTATAATTTCGCAGTTCTCCAGGGATATTTGGCACAGAATTCCTCTTTTAGTGCTTATTTATTATTTGTGTTTGCTTTTGAAGTATCTGTTGCATCTTGTAATCATTTTTAATTGAGTTTTCTCATGTTAATTTATGGTGATGTCGTGATACATACATATTGATACATATATATAGATGTCAGGAACACTTCAAATCTACCATCAGTAAAATTGTTCCCTATGTAATACATTAGTAATTCTATACACACAACATATATTACAGAACTGTAGATTTCTTTTTTGTTTTGTTTTGGTTTGGTTTGGTTTTGGTTTTTCGAGACAGGGTTTCTCTGTGTAGCTTTGCACCTTTCCTGGAACTCACTTCGTAGCCCAGGCTGGCCTCAAACTCACAGAGATCCGCCTGCCTCTGCCTCCCGAGTGCTGGGATTAAAGGCGTGCACCACCACCGCCGGCTAGAACTGTAGATTTCCTCATCACACGTAACAGGTTTTACCCGTTCCTCAAATTCTCTACTTTGCCTCCTCGTCCCTGTGCGTTGTAATCGTCTAGGTAAAGGTCAAATGCTTCGTTTTGGTCCTGAGTCAGATTTATTTCAGTAGCACTGTATTCTCAAAGTTCACCTGTGTTATCACAAGCGTAGTACTTATCCCCGTCTGTTTTGAAGGCTGAATACTATTTCACTAAATTTCAGAAAAGGATTCTCAATGACTCAGCACACTTTCTGCTGTTATTAATCCAAAAAAAAACGTAGTCAAGACTTCATAAGCATCACACATGACAACAATATCAACAACAAGTAGAACATGACTAAAGTTATCTGGGTTCTGAGAATCACCTAGATAAAGCAGTGAATAAGAGGACAGTCTAATTCAAGTGTCAGACATGTAATGCCACCATTTCTGAGGATCAAGGTTCCAGCTGACAATCTTATGCTCTAGGATCTATTGTATCAAATGTCTTTCACTTATTATTAATAATATTATTATTATTAACATTATCAGTGTGATACTTACCACCATATTTTCAGCTACATAATAAATTACTTCAGAACATGGACCTTAACACACATTTATTGATTGATGGATTCATATTTTTTGTTGTTGTTGTTTTTGGTTTTTTAAAGATTTATTTATTATGTACACAGTGTTCTGCTTGTGTATATGCCTGCATGATAGAAGAGGGATCAGATTTCATTACAGATGGCTGTGAGTCACCATGTGGTTGCTGGAAATTGAACTCAGGACCTCTGGAAGAGCAGCCAGTGCTCTCAACCTCTGAGTGATCTCTCCAGCCCGATTTTTCATTTTTTAAAAGCCATCCTTATTTGTAAGTTTTGAATGCCTGGTTGCTGGGTTCCTCCACCCCCGATGCAATAACCCAAATCAAACTGAATTAATAAATCTAGGTTTAATTAACAGAGCAAAGCAATCCTGGGCAACTCTCAGAAAGGCATGGGAGGGGTGACATGCCAAATATGGGATCTTATATAGCCTGTAGGTGTGGACCCAGGAAGGGACTGGCTTTTGACAGGCTTTCTCATTGGAGGGGTTTGGATCAAGAGGAGTAAGACCAGAATGTGGATTGGGGGCACCTAGCTGGAGCTCTCCAACGCTTATTACTGTTATTTTCCCCACCTCCTTCTTCTATATTAACCTCCTTCCCCACCCATGTTTCTTTTCTTTTTTTTTCTTTTCTTTTAATTTCTCTTTCGTTAGCATGCAGAGTACCTTCCTGTCCTGAAGACGCTAGAGGCTTAAAGGCTCTATGTAGGTGCCAGATCACCTTCTCCGTGTTTAGTGAGTTCTGTATGTGGTATATATTGTCTTCAGTAATGGAGCCTTGCTGTCAGTTTTTAGAGAACAACCTATGGTCTTTGCAACAGCCAGAGTTGTTTTGGGATTTCTATGGAACGCCTTCGGCCAACTACTCCATTGGATGTGACCCAGTCCCAGAACTGGAAGCTTTGTTTGTTGACAAGAGATTCCTAGTTGGAACTCCTAGTTGGAGTCTTTCTCATTATTTGGAGACATCACTAGCATCACCTACATATATTTTAGGAAGTTTTCACTTCACTAGGTTACCATAACACCCCTCACATGTTCCTCAATTCTACTTGTTTCTTCCCACTTTCTCCCCCTCATCCCCATTTCCCCTTCTCCCCAACTAATACTTCCATTCCTGTCCACCCCTGCCCTCAGTCCACCCATAAAAATCACAAATTTTTTTTTTCTGTCAGGAACAATCATGTTTACCCTGAAAATGGAATTCCGTAAATCTAGAACTTTGAAAAAATAGATTTTTAATTAAAACTTCTGTAAGAATTACCTACCTATAGTATTATAAGAAATATCTGAAGATTTGATCTTTGGTGTATTTTTTAGTACATATTTATCAACTTCATAAGTTATAGAACTTTGACTGAGATATATATTTATAAAATAATAATGATAATAATAACCACAATAATATTGCCCTGGAAAGCAAGAAAGAAAAACTTCAAGACATATTTACTTGTATATACTATCTTGGTAGTATATAAAAAAGGAAACACAGGGGATGACCAGGATGACCTCAATGAGGTCATTTCCTTATGAGATTAGCCCACAACAACTATCAATTATACCCATGTGTTTCATATTAGATAATACAACCAATTCTTTCTTACGTATGCTCACAATAAATTTTCCTAGCAATCTATCACAGCCTCCCCTGAACCACATCCAGAAGATGTCCACAGCAGTTGATCCTGAAATGTTGTAAAATAATGTTCAGTTTCTTCTGTAGAAAAACTGTTTGCACTGCTGAGGACTATGGCTTTGTTTTACATAGCATTAAAACAATTACGTCTAACACAGGATAATTGCTAGTTAATGGCTTTCAGTATCTTTTTCAATTCTCAAGGCATAGGAAATCAAGAGAATTTTAATGTGGATCCAGTGTCACACATAGACAACGAATACATAAAATCAAATCCCCGTTGTCTCTTTAAGCTTATGTCACAGTCTGTTTTGCTTATCCTTCAAAGTAAAAGCTACTTGATTAGTATTTATTGTCATAAACAGTAAACATTTTGAAAAGATTTACTTGAAAATTTTATGCATTAGAGTGTTGGCCGAGGTGTATGTATGCTCATAACCTTTGTGACTAGTATCCAGAGAGGTTTAGAAGAGGGTCACGGATTCCTTGGTACTGGAGTTACAAGCAATTGTGAGACCATATGAGTGCTGTTAACTAGATGGTAAGAGGAACAGCAGTTAAGTGCTCTTAACCATGGAGGCATCTCTCTAGTGCCCCAAATAAAATATGTTATCATCATTACATCTTCTTTAATATAGCTTTTCCTCTTCATTCGCATTGAATTTTAGTTTTTAAATATTAAACATTTATGTGTGTGTGTGTGTGTGTGTGTGTGTGTGTGTGTGTGTGCGTGTGCATGTGTGTGCAGCTACAGTAAGAGGTAAGAAAAACGCTCAACCCCTTGGAGCTGGAGTTACGGGCAGTTAATGAGCTGCCTGCCCTGCATGTTGAGAATCTAAATTGGGTCTTCTTCAAGTAGCACAAGCACCCTGACCTACTCAGCCAAATCTCCAACTCCCTGAGTTTTATTTTTAATCCAACTGAAAATGAAAGACCTCTACATTTTATCTTTCTACTTTAGTATATGGATCATTCAACTCCTTATCTCAGAATATCAGTCTTTTAGTTTATAATTTATTTTTAAATATTTTATTACTTTTATGGGTATAAGTATTTTGTCTGCATGTATGTCTATGAATTCCATGTGTGCTCTGTGCCCACAGTGGTCAAAAAAGGGATCATATCACCTGGGACTGTAATTATGGATGATTGTGAGCTGCTATGTGGGTGTTTGGCATTGAACCCACATCCTCCAAATGCAATTGATGCTCTTCACTGCTTAGCCACCTTCCCAGCTAACAGTTTGTGATTACTAACATGTATTTTCCTTATTTTTTACTCACTCAAATTTCTGTTTCATAAACATTTTTCCAGGAATGAGAATTAACCTACTTCTCTGCTAAATTCCATAGTGCATAATACATGAGGGAGCCTCTGTATGGTATCATATATTATTTCACATGCTTTGTTCTCAAGTAATGCTCATCTTCATTTTTATTACTCATGTTCTTTCAGAGCAGAGGAAGAGCATATTTTTGTATGTATTTCCATACATTTGAGTTGAGCAGGCAGTGTGTCTTCACACATAGTGGGTAGGTTATAAAGAGTACTTGAGTTACTGTGGAAATGAGTAATCTGTCAAAATAAAGTTTAAGTGAAAAGGTTTCAAAGAGTAGTCCAGCTTCCACAAAGATATTACAGACATGTATTGAGCAAACGTTTTGATTCTCTCAGAGTAGCAATCACTGATGACTCTCAATGGGGAAAGCATTGTATGCTTATGAAAATATCTAAGTGTGCCCGTAGATAACCTTAGCAATGTCCCAAATTAGTCAAATCAAAACTAAAAATTCATCTCTCACATTTACTTATCAATGTATAGTCCACTCCTACATTACAAGGCACTCTGAAGGCAGTTTTCTTCTGAAGTTTCATGAGACATTTTCCTTGCAAACTGTATTTTTGTTCACATGAACACAGATATGTATGAGGGGTTAACACAGTATTTTTCTTCAATTCGGATTCATTTTTAGGGTTGAGAGCTACACTTGTCTGTGGGTATAAGGATAAAATTTAGAAGGTAGTAAGCCGTCATGCTGGTCTGATGGTAGTAGATGCTTTTTTGAGGTCTATGACCTTAGACCCAGAACATTGACTAAGTTTCTAGTATCAGACCTGATTTCCCTCCAGTTGAGTGATCACTAATTTCAGTTAGACAGCTATTGGTGGCCACTGACATGTATCACTTCTTGCACCTTTATGCATTTCTTGCCATGCTGGTAATGGTTGTGGTTCATAACTCCCACAGCTGGGTAGGACTATTACATTGCTTCCCTCCCTTGGCAATTTTCATAGTGTTTCCTGGAACCATGGAAGCTACACTGCAGAAAAGAGGCTTTCAGATCTGAGTCAGCTCAGTTGTCAAGAGTCATGGGCCCTAGGGGTGTTATAACTTCTACAACAGAGCCAACACTCAATCCCTGAGAGACAACAAATGGTTGCACTTTTAATCTATATTATTTGGAAAATCACTTTTGTATTTAATTTCTGTGTTTTCTGTATTATGAGGTTTAGAAATATATATTGTGACATTTCCAACATAAGCACTATTTGGAGTGGAAAATGTTTAACAAACTAATGAACTGGTAAGGGGAAAGAATTAAAAATAGAAACCGAAGAAGAGCCTGGAACAGATAAAGCTAGATTTTTCATCAAAGGTAAGTGTAAATATGTTTTCATTTATTTTGCCATTTCAATCATATTCATACCTATCATTTTAATTATTTTTCAAGTATAAGAACATAAATAGCCTCCTTTCCCTTGATTCCCATGATTTCGGCCAATGGCAATGGTAATGCAGAACTGTCTGTTATACAATAGGCACCAGGTCTACCTTTGCTTTTCACTTTGTAGACACTATCTATTATTTTTCTGACTGCTTCTGATTGACTGAGTAAATAAATCATGTCCCAATAAATAAGTCACATAAAATTTATTTGGAGCATTGTGTCAAATAATTCCATAAATACCATATATATATATATATATATACGTATATATGTATGTATGAGTCCTTGATGAAGAATAGTTTTAATGAAATCTTTGCTTAATATTCAGAGACGTGCACAGGGAGAATTGGATTTGTGCTCCTATGATGTTTATTGACTTAGAGTCCTTGAAGAAATGCTTCCTTTTTGTTTCTTACATTTTATGCATCGAAATGTGTCAATTTTTTTTCCTTCATAGTTGCTCTCCAAGTACAAAAATTGTCCCTCTCCTCTATATATGGAACTCTGCTGTCAGATGATGGCAAAACAATACCTAAAAGAAGAAAAAGGGAACCCAGAGATAGATCAACACTGAGGATGGGCACTGGAGAAAATAATAGTCTAAGGCCATCACAGCTTACTAATTCTGATCTAGAAATCAATAAAAGCTGCAAAGAGTCTTCAAATCAGTGTTTACAGAGCCAAAACATGCTATTTTTTGGTAGATGACAAAGTAACAGAACTATTTCTTTTATGAAAAAAGAAAGAAAGGAAGAAAGAAAGAAAACAGGAAGCCTAACTAGAGAAGCAGGTAGAAACCAGTCAAAAGCAGCAACAAACAAAGGACAATTCATGTCCACACATGTGCAGGTCTTATTAATAAAAAACCCAAAGCCAGATATTGGGGTGAAAGCTGAAAGATTAGAGGACTAGAACAAGCCAGCCACGAGTTCTTGCCACTAGGAAATCCACAGCCCAAGACAGCTACTTCCTGTATACTCATGCCTTATATACCTTTCTGTGCCCTGTCATCTCACTTCCTCTCTCTGCCCAGCTACATCACATCCCCTTTCAGCCCAGCTCTATCACTTCCTGTCTATCTGTACAGACATGCAGACCTCTATGGTTAACTATTGCTGGGATGAAAGGTGTGTGCCACTAGTCTAGCTCTGTTCCCAGTGTGCCCTTGAACTCACTGAGATCTGAATAAATCTCTGCCTCTGGAATGCTAGGATTAAAGGCATGTGCTATCACTGCCTGACCTCTCTGTTTAATATAGTGACTGGCTTTGTCCTTTGATCCCCAGGCAAGCTTTATTTGTTAGAGCACAAACAAAATATCACCATATGTATAACTATATTATTGTTTCATCCTGCACCCTTGTTATAATTTCTTAGTATTCCAAGGGTGAGTTTTCAGTTCTTTTGAATTTTCTAATAAGATGATCAGGTCACCTTTATACATTCACAATGCTGTATCATTATTATCCAAACTAGTACATGTTGTCATTTCTTTCTTTTCTCTCTTATTAATTTGTTTTCAATATGACATCAAAAAGGAGTGTTTCAAGGAGATATGCTCACTTTGGTCATCATATGGTGGATGTAAAAGCGTCTCAAAATTATATATGAATGATTTAGGATTTTGCTAATTTTATTTTCTCCTATAGCTATTGATAATAAAACTCAGGGTTGTTTTGTTTTGTTTTGTTTCTCCTTAGGCTGTCCATGTGATAGTCTGCAGTAATTAATTAAAAAAATAGAAATCATGAACTTTTATATCTAGACTATATTCTACTTAATTATTTTATATAATAAATATTTTTCATATGCTGTTGGATCTGGTAACACTTTATTGAGAAATTTTGAATTTATGTTTGTGAAAAAATACTAGTTTGTAAAACTCTCTTTTAAAATGGCTTTGTTGGTCTTTGTTTTAAAATAATTATTGTTCTATAGAATGAAATAGGAAATAGTTCTTCAGCTGCTATCTTTTGCAAAAGATTATAGAGGGTTTATTAATTATTTGTGGCTGAAATGTTAGTAAGATTTGCCACTAGCGATCTCCTTTTACCTGGGCCTGTGGAATTCTGTTTTAGAACTTCATTCATTATTGCTTCAGTTGCTTTGTTATCTAAAGGTATAATTAAATTTTCTTTTCTTATTTGAGGTGTAGTAACCTCTGTTTATGGAAAAAATAACCCATATCATTTAGTTTTAAATCTGTAGGCACAGAGTTAACCATAATGTTCATTCATTATGTTTTTATATCATGGTGCCTGAAGTCACATCTCTCACTTATCAATGAGAGTAAAATATTGTGTCCTTTCCTTTTCTCATTAGTATAAACAGTAATCTCCTACTTATCATTTCAAAGAAATTGTATTTGGTCTCAGTGATTTTTCTTGGTAAACTGTTTTCAGTTTCGCTGGCTTTTGCACCGATTTGCATTTACTTTTCTGCTTCCTTTGGGTTTATTTGCTTTTGCTTTTTGAGTTTCCTGAGGTAGAAGCTGAGTATATTGATCTTAGTTGTTTCATCATTTGTAATATATAAATTTAGTGCTATGACTACTCTCTATGAATTGCCATTGATATATCTCATGAATATCAAAGTTTCCATTTAGTTCAGAATATTCGTATTTGACTTGTGATACTTTGAATGTGAGTAATGAATTGTTACAAGTGCTTTGTTTAATTTCCACAGACTTTCAGATGTCTTCATTATTTTGCTGTTTGTTTTTCTTTCTAATCCTTCTGTGTTCTAGAAAAGAAACCCTATGATTCCTATTCCTACATATTCCTTCTAATATGTAAAAGAACATATTAGAAGCAGGAATGTGGTTGTTTGGGGTAGCTCATCTACACCTAAGGAAAAAATATCAATATAGTCTGTTCTTTCTAAAAAGATGTGTTAGTGGGAATGGAGAGTTAGCTCAGTGGTTATGCAAACTAAGGCTCTTCTAGAGGACTGGAGTTTGGCTCCATTAATCAGCACTGGACAGCTTACACCTGCTTGTTACTTGAGCTCTATGGGGATGCAGTGGCTTTTTGCAGCCTCCTCAGGTATGTTCACATGTGTTCCACACACATGGAGACATACACACATACACCTGCCCATACAAATAAGACTTAAAAACAGATTATTGGCAAGTTCATAGTCATTTACATAGCACAAGAGAATAAAATTATATCGATTTTTTAAGATTGCTGGGTATATTAAATATCCCAGCTTAAGTTTTATCCCTATCAGTGTAACATGAGCCAAAACATAGAAAATAGGAGTCACAGTGCATAATTTGAGTCATGAAAGGAAAGATGAAAATGTATAGAGAATCAATGGAATTATTATTAATTTCGATAAATACAATGTCAGTGGTCACTGAGACTTTGTTTTGAAGTGTACCTTATTTGAATGAGTAGAATGAATTTAAAAAATAAATCTATTTATGCATTCAGTTGTTTTAAACACAACGAATAAATGGTTTTGAACGTATTTCTAAATTTATAGGAACTTATTTTCATTGTCATCCATATATTTCCATTTTATGTTTATCATCACGATTTTTTAACTTAGCAATTTGAAAATGACTTAACACAAAAATTTAATTGATGAAAAGTATTCATTGAGTGGTTGGTTTTAAAGGAAACAGCAATTAAGTGAAGAATCAACAGAAATATGTTATGCTGGATACTGAACATATGCATACTCACTGAATGTTCTGCAGACAAGAAGAGAAAGATATCATGGCAAGCAAAGCAGGTGAGTTGAGCGTGACCTAGCGCTCGGATCAAGGCCTTCATCAGTACAAAATCAGGCTTCTCTGACATCTCCAGCTTTCATTCTAACACTGTATGTACGCCTTTGATTTTTGCAATTGCCATCTTGAAATTAATCTGCCTTCAACTACTTCCCTGGAACTACTCTCATACTCTAAATTATTAAATATAAACGACTTCAACTATTTACTAGTAAGGTGTCTACGCAGCAGTGCTAATTAATTCAGTTCAGCTGAAATATCCCTGTCATCGGGATGGAACGATATTTAAAGTAATTTTCAACGTGGTTGTTGTGCTAGCTAAATGAGACTTGACAGTTATTAGTTAATGATGTGGCCCTTTGGAGATTCGCTGTCTTTTGTATCTTTGATAGCAATGTATGGTACAAAGAAGCGTTTTTTGAACAGCACTCTCTGGGAATTATTCACAAACATTGTGTAATGAAGTGACTCTCACAAAGGAATGAAATTACATTTTTTGTTTTCCTAATTGTTTTTTTCTTTCCCAGAAAAAGGCCTTTTAATTGGGCTTTTCATTTAGCTTCAAACAACATTTTCTGGACAAATGGTATGTGTATAACAATAAGATTGGGAGGTCCCAATAAAGAGGAATAGTTTCTCAGCTACAAATTTTTTTCATGCATTTTGAGCAGAAGGCAGCAACCAGTTTTGTGAATTTCCTCAGGGTTAGAAAACAAATGTCCATTGTGACCTCTTGATATCTGAGACAAAAGGAAACAATCAGGAGTATCTGAAATTACCAATGGGACTTGTCATAGGTTTCACAAATAATTACTGCCACAACGATTCAGTGATTTTGTTTACTAAATAAATGGATGATCATTGAAAAACTAAAGTATGAGTCCAGATATTCACATGAAAATATTTGGAGATTTTTAACAAGGCTTAGGAATACAAATGGTATATCATACTGGAACCCATGAGCACTAGTTTGAATTACCATCTGAGAAATATTTTCTATATCTGGCTAAAGTTTTAAATTTATAAATAAAACGAACCAGTTTAACTGTTATTAACTATAACCATGATTGCTATAAAAATTAGTTGATGTAGTTAGTTAACTTTTACATATAAGCATGACCGAATCATCAATTTGGCGTACCCCAAAGATATTTTAGATCATAAAAATGAACGCCAACTAAAGGGCTGCAGTGTCTCCATTAACATTTAAATGACTTTGGTTCTTACAATTCAGAATCAATTTATTTCTATAGTCAACTTCTCTAAGGAAATGGTTGCAGCTTTGTGTAAATGACACATTCCGAAAATAATATCACATTTTATTGCTTACAGAGATAGAATAAAGAAGGTTCATTCAACTACTTAGAATAAGTTCCATGTTAAAAACACACCAATCAGTAGTTCTAATAAAAACATATAAAAACTGATCTGATTCATAGAGAATAAATCTACTTTAATACACTCTGAATTAATTATAATAAGGGCTGGAGAGACTGCTCAGAAGTTATGAGCACCTGTTGCTCTCCCAGAGGATCCGAGTTTGACTCCAGGCACCCACATGGTGGCTCACAGCCATCCATAAGCCCATATCCCAATTTCCAGGGGGAAATCCTGAAACTTCTGACATCCTCAGGCATTCACAGGATATACAAGCAAACATACAAGCAAAACATTCACATAGATGAAACACAGTAAGTGAATCTCAATAGATATGTTTAAAAGTTATAAATTCTCATAATGAATAGACAAAACTTAAACAGAAATGTACTGAATGTGTATACAAATTTATAGGTAAGGAAAAAAAGAGCAGAATTTAAGGAAGATTTTTGTTAGCAAAGTGGCAATAACAGGTTCTCTTCTAGACTCCATGATATCACATGGTATGAGTAGTTGACTAAGTTTACAATGCCAGGCATGAATTACCTCCCATTGAGTGAGCCTTGATTCCATTAGATGGCTGTTGGTTACACCCAACATCTAAGTGCCTCTATTATACCCAAGTGGATATCTTCCCATGGTTAGAAGAAATGAGTCAGAAATGGGTATATTTCTATGTATTCCCTGTGTTACCAGTCTGCATAGCACCATCTGACACTCTGAGAGCTAGTCCTCAGAGAGGAGGCTCCAGATCAGATCCTGCTTGATTGTTCCATGTGCAGTGTCAGAAGTGCTTCATGGCTTCCTCAATGGGGTCTTACTTTAAAGTTCAAGGAAACAGCAAAGGGCAGCAACAATAATAGATCTTGTTTGAGGAGTTTCTTAAGCTCCCATGAGCAACACCTCAAAGACAATTTTCTCATGTTTGGTTGTCACTGGGTTTCTTTCTAGATAATCTATAACTCGAAGAGGCACCATTATCATGTCAAGTGGAACAACTTCATTTAAACTGTATGTATATACACTTACATAGTTTTAAGTAAACATAAAATACTGGCTTTGTATGACTTGTTCAAATCTCCTTAGTATTATTTATCCATTTTGTTACAGATTTTAAACTAACCTTTCTGCTTGGAATTTTAGACTTTTTAAACCACATAGATTTTATGATAAAGTTTATACTTTAGCAAACATTGCAGAGATAAAGAGAAGGGGTTATTTAGTTAAATAAAACCATGAAAAGGAGTATGAGATAAGCAACAATAATCCCTATTGAATAGTTTAGCTTTTAGCTAATTTTAAGTACAGACTGTCTTTTCCTGGGCTGTTCTGATTTTCTGTCATTTTCTCTGACTTTACAGAGTCAGATAGCCATACTGACCCGGGACAGAAACTGTGGAGAAAACTTTTAAATAAACATGCTTGAGTCTGGAGCAGAGGGGCCAAATTCCAACTCCAGAACCAGCCATTTCAGTAATGTAGAGCAGGATGAAACATTATTGTTTTTCAATATGATCCATACTGGAAAGACATCTGGATCTCTACAGACAGAATCTGGTGATCTACATTTCCATAACTAGTGTGTGTGTGTGTGTGTGTGTGTGTGTGTGTGTGTGTGTGTGTGTTTCTGTAGATGAGCACAAACAACTTGAAGTGATTCTACCTCTTAGCTGTTAAAGACACAGCAGGATTTTATATGTTTGGAGAGGCATAACCATAACTAGACCAAAAGAATCAAGTAAGTGTGGCATAAGGCAAAAAGAGTTCTGATACCACAGTTAGGAACATATACAGATTTGGAGGACCAGAAGAAATGGAGAGCATCCTGTGTCTGGACATGGTTGTAAGCCAGAGCCAGGAGAAAAATTTGAATGAGTTTGGAATGTATTGGTGTATGAGTTCTCAGGCTACTCTTCCATTTCCTCTTATGGTGTTAATCTAAATCAATTTAGGTATTAGAAATTGGAAGTTCCAAATTTGGGCCATCAATGGCCATTTGTCCAATGTATATTGAGACCAGATTCGGACTGAGAATTGAAGAAGTGAAAACAGTATAAAGTCTCCCAAACGGAGTTCTTCAGATTAACTGGAAGTGATGCTGTTTGGGATGGAGAATTTGGAACCCATTGTTGGGTTCAGGACCAAGGTAAAGAAAGGGGTCAATATCATATTGCTTAGAGGGTTCTCTAAGTTATGGAAATACCAAGTGAGCCTGAAATGTAAGCTCATCCAAAACGTGTACAATTCCAGCCACAGAGCCAGTGGAAGGTTGTCAGAGCTTTTAGCTGATGGAGTGGAAGGCCAGTGGAGAAACCCACCAAACTTTCTCAGAACCAGCCGAAAATTTTCCATGCCTTCAACTGAGCAGGATGTAAGAAAGCTCCATTGAGCCCCAAACCTAACCAGGGTAGCTCTGAGTTAGGTCCAGATTACCTTTTCCTAGAGTTTTGTTATGCTGTGTGCCTGTCCTGGTTGAATGCAGCCTGGCTTCCCACGTAGTTCAGAGGGTAGTAAGATGTGAGAAAAAGGGCAGAGACAAGAATGAGGAGGAGGAAGGAGAAAGAGGAAGAAGAAGAGGAGGACGAGGTCAAGGACAAGGACAAGGTCCAGCACAAGGATGAGGAGGAGACAAGCTGCCTGAGAGAGATGGGTGCTACTGCCAGCTCTTTTGGCCTGGAACCAAGGAGCATATGAGAGCCAGGGAGCTTGGTTCATGTGTGGGATTAAGCCACTAGTTGGCTCAGATTCCCCATTCCAGGTTTCAGAACCATATATTAGATTATTTAAAAGGCAGCTGCAGAGAAACAGATGTAGAAAGAAAGAAAGGCTTGATCTGACCTTAAGTGGGATCATGTTTATTCATAGGAAGGGACAACTTTGTCACCCACATGTGCAGATAGACAAAATACAGAGGAAAATGGGGTGTGACCCCTTCTATGAGCTGAAATGGCTTCCATAGCTCACAAGGGAAGCTGGAAAATGTTTTCTTTAAGCAGGAAACTACCAAAACCTATTATAGAAATCTACAACTAGTCAAAATGAAGAAAACTACTATCTATGCATTTCCCAGCCAAGTTGCTATATCTAGGGGAAAAAAAAAACAACCTATACACCTAAGGCTCAAGGACAATCACAGAAGTTGGAAAAATCAATGAGCCAGAGAACCAGGACATCTATTAGAATACAGAGTTTTCTATAATGTTTCAAGGACGCTGAATCCTTGAAGTCTAGAAATGCATTCACCTAAACAAGAATAACACAATAACAGCATGATTTGAAATGCCAATAAAGAAGGGGAAAATCTTACAAGGTTAAATCCCGTTTTGAAAATCTACAGACAATTAATGAACATTGAGAAAGGATCTTCTCCAGGGACACATCGTTTATCAGATCACCTAGTCTTTAGGGGTCTAGTCTTAAGACATACACCTATGAATAACATTAAATGGACTCACATGAGTATACGTGTGTGTGTGTGTGTGTGTGTGTGTGTGTGTGTGTGTAGCAATAAGGAAGACGTCATAAATTAAAAAGGAGTTGGAAGGAGACACAGAAGTTGGAGGGAGAAGAGTCAATTTAGAAATGTTGCAAATTATGTTTTTAAAAGAAGAAGGAAGATTTTCTTTAGTCAATATTGAAATAATATTTTTATATGTTTTAAGGTATTTAACTTTCCTAAGTAGAAAACAACTAAAAATTTAATTAATTACAACCTACTGTAAGTGGGAATGGTTGAAATCAACAGGAATTAGATTACCTGGTTTTTCCCTGACATTCTGTCTTTAGAAAACAGAGTCAAGATTCCTCATCTGAATATTTGACTGATTTTGCAATCTTCGTTTCAAGGGAAAAGGTTAATGGGGCTATTCCCCATGAGTGGTTTCCCCACTTCACTCATGTCTAAACTATTTTTATAGCTTGGCAGTAATCCAGGTCTAACAGCAGAAATAATGACAAAATTCATGGTGCATTTAGATCTGCCTGGCCGCATTCAAACATGTGAAGTTCAACAAGGAACATTGACTATGTGGAAAAAGTAGGAGTGTTTTGGACTCTTCTGGTTATCAGTGCCTCCTATGTTCTGATTTTAATAAGATCATGAAGATTTCAAAAAAAACCTTAAAATTTTATTTTTTAAAAATGCCTACACCCTCAGAGAGGCTTAATGTGAAATTCTAAAGCAAAAAAAAAAAAAAAAAAAAAACAGCAAAAAGGGAAAATTAATTCTACACAATACTTTGACACACTGCAGGGGAAAATAGATGTGATAGCTTAGGTATTGACCACACCCAACTACTTATATAAAGGGTTTACACTTTGTGACAATCATGCTCAGGGTGTATGTGTATTCATTTATGGAATATGTACACTAGCCTTGTAATGTGTTCGAGTCATGCACATCAAAACAAAGAATATAAACATGAGATAAGAAAACAGTATAGAAATATTATTTTAAATGTATGTTGTAGATAAAGGAAACAGGAAAATTTAAGTAAATCACGTAAGGTCAACAACATAGTCAACTTAAGTAAATAACGTAAGGTCATAACACAGTCAACAAAGAGACATATATTTACACTATACCACGTGATTGTAGAGACTATTTTTACTCACTATGAATGAAATGATTCTTCTCTAATTAACAAAGCTACTCACTAAGAAATGTTTTCTATTTTGTTTAAGAAATGTGACATGTGGACTGGAGGAATGACTTAGTAATTAGGGTATCTGCTACATGAGCACAAGAATGTGAATTCAGATTCCCAGGACAGTTTTAAAAGCCGGACACAGTAGCGTGTGTCTGCAATGCCATAATTCCAGTAGGGAATCAGAGACTGGAAAATCCCTGGAAGCTCTCTTGCCAGCAAGCCTGTCAGGCAAAGCAGGGAAGAACAAAGGTTCAGCCATGTTTCAAACAAGGTAGAAGGTAAGGCCACACCTTAGCTTTCACTTTTCTCCTGACCACGTATGTTCTGTGACATGCAAGTAATCATATTTACATGAATGCATTAACACTCACACATGCATACAGACATATGACAAAATATTGTAGGTGGACATCCTAATGTCTGCTGATATTGTCCTACTTATTTTATTGTGTCTTTTAAACATTTTAATAAAATATATTTATTATTTCATCGAGAACTCAGATGGTTACTGTGTCTGTATTAATTTACTAAGCTAGTTTTAATTTCAAGATGCCACACTGTATTAGCGATCTATTTCAAACATTTTACTATGATGTATCATTTGACATTATGTGCACATATTTCTAAAACATTTAGCCTATATTTTTTGTTTAATATGAAGATTACATTCATTTGATTTAATGAGATTTGGAGCTATTTTCCTGTGGATAAACAATTTCTTACAACCTTTCATAATTAAGGTTTACGTCTTGACTTCATCCTGTGAGCACAATGCTTTTAATGACTTCTAGAAAAAAAGTAAATTCTTTCCAAAAGGTTTTCAATTCACATTGCTTAGTTCCATCAGATAAATAACTGTCTGTGACCATAGCATTACAAAATACATTTCTTAAATAATATTTAAAGTTTAAAATTCCTGTTCAGTATATTGTCTATGGAATGGATGTGTGTTCGCAGGCATGAAAATATCATCTTCATTGTACATCTCTACCATGACTGATGAACATCAGGTCTTTGCCAATGATTAGCAATGTTTTGAAATGTATTTTTTTTCTTTTCTGAGAAGTATATTTCAACATTTGACTTAATGATAAACTATTCAGCTTACACTAACCAACTGTCTTATCATCCACAGTTTGTTGTTTTGTTTATAGAAAAAAAGAGTAGATTCAGTAAAATCTATTTTAATTTTTTGAAATTAAAATATAATTATCTGATTTACCTCTTCTCTTTTCTCCCTTCAACCCTTTTCATGCTCTCTCTCTCTCTCTCTCTCTCTCTCTCTCTTTCTCAAGTTATAGCATCTATTCCTTTAATTGTTGTTATATATTCCTAAATACACAAATATAGCCTGCTTAGTCCATAAAGTGTTACTTGTATTGATAGCAAAGTTTCTAAAGATTTTTAAATTAACAGAATATTAGATTTGCTTCTATTTAGATACTAAATGTTTGAGTCAACCTGTTCTTGGATGCTTTTAAGCCAGGCATTCATTGTTCCTAAATAACTGAAAGTCCTAAGTGGTGTCACCTTCCAATAGAGGATTATTTGCCTATAGTAAGAATATGTTACCCATATCTTCAATCATTGACCTGAAAACCTCCTAAATAACTTGGTGCTGTGTGTATCAGTACTTTTAGTGTGTACTGATGTGGACTGATGTGATGGCTCAGCAGATAAAGTCACCTGTTGCCATTATAGTCATATAGAATACAAAAATTAATTAAACTTTTGTATACTTGTCAAGAGTTTCTTTTTTCCTGATTATATGATCTACCTTAGAAAATGCCATTGCTTACTGAGAAAAACATATATTCTTCCATATTTATATGAGGTGTTCTGTAGATATTTGTAGGTCTATTTAATTGCAAATGTTATTTAAGACAGATCTTTCTCTGGTCACTTTAATTTGTTTGTTTGTTTGAATTCTTCTTGGTCAGAAATCGGAACAGTGACTCCTTGTTTGCCTGTTCCATCTACTCAGAATGAATGTGTCTGTGTTTGATGGTAAAGGCACACCTTCTTTGGTATGCATTGCTTTGTGATCCAATCCGCTAGTATGTATTCTTCGAATTAAGAATTGATTTTATTATTGTTTTGACTTACTAATGAAATCTGTGTATTAATTCCTGCTATCTTCTTGATTTTGTAATTTTCAATGTTTTATTTTTCCTCCTTTGCCTAATTACTATTCTAGCATAGTTTACTTTCACAGTGACTACATACATGTGTTCATCTTTACACTTAATTTGAAGGATATGTTAGTGGCAAAGGATCAACTTTCAAATATTTTTAAATTACAAAGATGCCAATCTGATGTTTAGTCCTCCCTTCATTAATTAAAATCATGAGAAAACGGAGAAATTGAAGGATTTCATAAAGCTAGTGAACTCCCAAAAGTCCGTGAACACATACAAACAAAAAATAAAAATCATAAACAGTATTACCTACAGCAGCCTCGTCAGTGTCAATGAAACAATATTGTTTTAAGAATAGTGGCTCCCAAAGAAAATTCAATAATGTAAACTTTTCTCACATAAAACAATAGGTCTTATATCTTAACGGGCACTGTGGTTTTTGGTTTCAAGACAAAATGTATTTATATAAAATAATAATGTTTAGTCAGTTAAATTATGCTCTTATTAACACCAGTAATTATTAATATTTTATGTTTTTTCCCATTTCTCAATTTCTTACATTGCGTTCTTAATATTGTCATTTCCTAAATGATGAATTTTAAAGGACATTATGATCTATGAACTTCTGGAAGATCAACTGAGAGTGGCTTTCTATCTCCCTTAGTTAAGGACAGAAATAGCACTTACAAAAGAATGCTCAGATCCCCAACTCAAATTATTTCTCCTGTATAAAGGAAAAGTGGAGTAATTGTGGGGCTCAGTCCTCTGAAACTGACACATCTTACCCATTTTGAAATCAGAGCAGACATGATTTCCTACAGATGAGGCTTAGAAATCTGTACCCATTAGAACACTGTTTTTGGAATGGGCAGAGATCTGGGGACTCGGGGAATACGAAGCTCAAATGCTCCATCCTTTCTACAAGGATATATAGATTGTTAACAATTATGGGATTGGTATGGGTGCGTATAAATTGCCCATGATCCTACAGGCAACCCATCATTGACTTGGTCATTTAGCAAGCTGAGCTTGATTAGAATGGCTTCTTAAGTCTCACATTGTCCTTTTGTTCTGGAGTCAAAAATAATAGACTACCAGTGAAGAGTCATACAACACATAGAAACAGATTTAGAAAAATATATTCCAAGATATTTGGATATATTTTAGATATTTTGCAAAATGTTTATTTCCAAAATTTGACATCTTTAGTCTTCATTTTCAAAACTAAAATATCTTATATACTATGAAATATATGCAGTCTTTTGGAAATAACCTGACATTATATTTTTAGAAATTTGAGTTCAAAATCTGCTACTAAGGAGTGAAGTAACTTAGCTTCCATACATTTGAACTATTGAAAATAGGAATTTCACAGTGGCTAAGAATGTGTGCTGCTATTAGAGAAGGCATGTGTGCATACTGTTTCCAGTGTCCACATCAGGCATATTCACAACCACCTGTAACTTCAGCACCATGGGATCTGACAATATCTTCTGGCCTCTCAATATACTGTGTTCACATGCACAAACACCCCAAAAGACAAACACACATGCACATGATTAAAATCTAAAAGAAATTTTTAAATTGAGTATAGATAATGAACATTAATAAAACTGAATATATATATAAAACATTAATTTTGTTTATTTTCTGAAAGAACATACAATCTATAGCTTTAATATAGCTGGTGTATTGATTATCTTTCTCCACAGAGTATTTTTTTAAACACAGTAAGTAACATGACATTTTAAAAAGCTTCTTTTTACCCCTGCATTGATTTTTTGTCATTTTCTCAGCAATCCATGAGAACTCTAGAAATATGTAACCATTTTAGAGAGTTTTCCTGTGGATTGTCTTGAGTTTGCCTTTATGGTGACCTATTAATTGTGTTCAAGTAAGCAATCTTCCATCTCACTGAAGGAACATGTAATATTCCTCAATGGCATTTTGTACTGTCTACTTAAAATGGCAATTTATTTGTTATTGTTGATTTGCACAGTCAGTGGCTCTTGTATTGAATGATATTCCTATATGAGAATGTTCTTTGGATAAATGACCATGGGAGACTAAAATAATAACAATAGAAAATGGTGTGTAAATTTTGCTGACCAAATACTTTGAAAAGCCTTCCTCTGCTCTTATATTTTAATACGGATTGTTCTTTGCCAGGCATGGTGGTACATGCATTTAATCCCAGTACTATGAAGGCAGAGGAAGAAGGTCTTTCATTTGAAAGCAGCTTCATCCAAAAATTCCATCCAGCATAGAGTACATAGTGAGACCCTTCCCACAAAAAGGAAGGGTTTCTTTTCTGTGTGAGTCTTGATTTTAGCATGTTTATTTGTGTGATAACAGTGTGTACTCCTGATGAATAAAGTAATTCAAAAGCAATTCTTGGTGGTTTGGGCCTAATTGCACTAGGCCAAAAATAATGGAGGTATGAATTCTTTTTACAAAGGAGTTACATAAAATTCTCAGTGATTAGAAAATGTATGTGTCTGCTTATATGATCTAGTAGAAGAAATTTATTTTTTATCTAAAAAAATCAATAAAATTAATAATACAATGTAATTTTGTCTACTTTGCTTATTTTTATAACAAGAAAGTTTTAAAAAATCAAAGGTGTGTTTTATTTGCTGCCATTTTGTCATATAGCCAGAGAAAAATGTCCCACCTTAATTATTGTGTTTAAGAGAGTAAGTGTCAGTAATCTTCATGTGCTTGCTGAAGTCCTCCTCACCATTTCTATGGTTTCCCAATAATTTTTTTTTAACAGGAGAAATCATCAGTACATTCTTTATACCCTTACTTTCACACACTTTCGAATGATCCATCCTGCATGAGTATTACCTTAGTTGAAAAAAATTTTTTTCCAAGTGGAAAGATATTTGGCTAAATTTTAGAATTTTTGCAAAACATTTGCTTCCCAAATTTGATGTCTTCAATGTAATCTTCATTTTCAAAACTGAAATATCCCACATACCATGAAATATATGGAGTCTTTTGGAAATAACCCAACATTTACAGTTTTAGAAATTTGAGTTCAAAATTTGCTATTAAGTAGTGAAGTAACTTACCTTCCATGCATTTGAATTATGGAAAATAGGGCCTGCACAGTCATTAAGAATGGAAAGAGGGGACTAGACCTGCCTGGACTGAGTCCACCAGGTTGATCTCAACCCTCGGGGGAGTCTTTGACCTGGAGGAGATGGAAATGGGGGGTGGGCGGGGGGGGGGGGGGGGGGGGGGGGGGGGGGGGAGAACGGGGGAATCTATGGCTTTTATGTAAAGTTGAATTATATTATAAAATAAAATAAAATAAATTCAAAAAAAAGAATGTGTGCTGCTGTTGTAGGTATCTCATTACTTTTTCTGACATTTTTCTTTATCGACAATTAATTTTCATGACTTTAAATACAAATTCAAAATATGTATTTCCTTACCACTTCTCTATAAATATATCATTTTATCTTTATCTAACTACCAGTTACCTATCTGCTTGCTATCTATAAACATATGTGCAATATCAACCTATAATTATTTGTATATACTCATTTGCTTTTTTCTAGGTCTAAAGCATATGTATATTATTTTTGGAAGTTTCAGATTACCTCCAACAAAAATTTATTTGAAAAATGGGAGAGTAAAACCTTGTTGCCTGAAAGTTAATGCCTGACTAAGAAAGTGATATTTGAGATAACTAAGACTGGAAATATGGTAAGGATAATAACAGCTACCTGGTAGTTTCCCAGTGCTTAATTATAGTAACTCATAGAACTAGTTAAATGATAAGGAGAAAACACTTATTCATGTGATCTCAAACTCTCTAATACCATAGCAACAAAATGAGTATATCTGTTAAGTAGAAAGCTCCATGTGTGGTATGGTCTGTCAGAGCTAAGTTCACTTTATCTGTTAACAGGCTATGTTTCCAAAGAGTCTGGGAGTCCTCCAGGTTAAATTGTCTGAACCTGGACTTTCACATGGATGTATTTATTGAACTTGCAGAAGTGCTAAGTGAATCATGCAGAGCAGATTGTCAGGTAAAAGCACTGTACATGTACATTCTAGCTAGCTGAGGTCAGCAAGGGGCTAGATGTCTCTGTATGCAAAAATAGATGGCAGCAGGGGACAGCACTGTTTTGAAACTGTAGATGTAATCAATAAAATAGGCATCTGAGATGAATAAAAGCATAGTTGTTGTTGTGTTTTTCCAGTTTACCCAACATGGGAAGACCTGTTGTGTATCCCTCCATTCCACTGACATACCAACGCACTCTGTAAGCTTCTAAAGTGGCTATGTATGTATGTTGTCACTTCCTTCTTCCTGGTCGTTTGAACCATAGGCCACTTCTTAGCTGATTAATTCTAAGTGTGTTCAAGAAAATTGGTAGAGAACTGGCCCAACTGCCAGCTTTTGCAAAAGAGGAAAGAGGGAATTGTGCAAGTCAGGTGTCTATGGGCTTCAGATGTAGGGGATTTCACTGTGCAGTTAAAAGTTGTGCTTAAAGTGACTTGCAAGTCTATAAAGTGGTAAGTTTTAAACATTATGCTTATCATTTTCTAAAACATGAACTCTAATCTTAATATATATATATATATGTACACATATATTCTTTTGAATTATTTAAACATTGGTTGCATTTGATTAATAAGTGATCCCCGATATAAAAGCTGGGGTCATCCTTGTGGATTCCTGGGGACTTCTCTAGCACCCATTTTCTCTCCCTATCCCCATGATGTCTCCCTCTATCATGGGATCTCTTTCATTGTTCTCCCACTTAGTCCTTGTTCCAGCTCGACCCTCGACCATCCAGTTCCCTTATGTTCTCATCTCCCATCCCCTACCCTGCATTGCACCTCCTTATTCCCTGTATACTCATGGAGACCTCATCTATTTCACTTTCCCAGGGTGATCCATGTGGCCCTCTTAGGGTTCTCCTTGTTAGCTACCTTCTCTGGAGCTATGGGTTGTTGTCTGGTTATCCTTAGCTTTATATCTAGTGTCCACTTATGAGTGAGTACATACCATGTTTGTCCTTCTGAGTCTGGGTTACCTCACTCAGGATGATATATTCTAGTTCCACCCATTTCCCTGCAAATTACATGATGTCATTGTTTTTTACTGCTGAGTAGTACTCCATTGTGTGTATTTACCACATTTTCTTAATCCATTCTTTGGTTGAGAGGAATCTAGGTTGATTCCAGGTTCTGGATATTACAAATAATGCTGCTATGAACATAGTTGAGCATGTGTCCTTGTACTAGCAATAGTGGAGAGGGTGCCTGAGTTAGGATATTGGTGAATATCCTAGCTGTCATCATAGAGCCTTCATCCAGTAACTGATGGAAGCAGATGCAGAGATCTACCGCCAAGCACCAGACCAAGCTCCTGGAGTCCAGTGGAAGAGAGTGAAGAGGGATTCTATGAGCAAGAGACATCAAGACCATAATGGGGAAACCTACAGAGACAACCAAACCAAACTAGGGGAAACTCATGAACTGTGGACTAATAGCTGTGGAGCCTCCATGGGACTGGACTAGGCCCTCTGCATAGGCAAGACAGTTGTGTAGTTTGATCTGCTTAAGGAGTCCCCTGACAGTGGGAACAGGATCCATCCCTAGGACATGAGTGGGCTTTTTGGATCCCATTGCCTGTGGTGGGACACCTTACACAGCCTTGGTGCAGGAGGAGGTGCTTGGACCTGCCTCAACTGGGTGTATCAGGCTCTGCTGTCTCCCCATTGGAGGTCTTGCCTTGGAGGAAGTGGGAATGGGGGTTGGGAGGAGGCAGGGGAGGAGGATCTGTGGTTGATATGTAAAATGAATAGAAAATTTCTTAATAATAAAAAGAAATTTTAAAAAAGTGACCCCCAATGTTGTGGAGGGCATTTGACCAGTTTGGTTACCTTTACATTATCCAGAGATACTTTGGTTTTTGGAAAATGGCTAGTATGAGATAAGAGATGAGGACAGCATCATTACCCATAAGCAATTATCTAACCCAAATTGTCAGTCACTCCAAAGATAAGAAACTCTTATTTACACTTATTTGGGAAAGAAATCAACTATTTTAGCATGTAACCTGTTATTAAATAGAAGTCACACATTTCTGAATTTCTGAGGGTCTATGATGACCCCAAGCAAAGTGATCAGTTGTGTTGCAGAAGTAGACACTATTTTCCAGCTAAGCCCAAATCGTCACTCATTAAGAATGTCTCCCATTCATAAGAATGCTTGCTCTTGCTGCATTGGTATGTTTGTGATGGTACTCCTCATGATGGCAGGTATGCCAATGTCAGGAGAAGCCATGTCTCTGTTTACTGGTGATTGCAATCCAGACAGCTAACCAAGTCCAAAGGAATTTTGGAAAGACTTTCACTGACTTGTTTGCCCCTTTAGTAAAGAACTTCTACATATGCGATTTTATCTGTAATGGTATTGCCAACAATGACTCACTTCTGTCAAACTACTCCACTTTAAAGATTGTCTTGCCAGTGATGATTTTCACATTTCTTTCCTACCAAGTAGGTGGAATGAAGGAACTGAGTAGACACGATGAATATTCTACAGTATGCTCAAATCTGTGTCCAACAGATGTTCATCCTTTTTCTTCTTTTGAGTATGAGACCACACACTTCTGATTTTCATGTTCTATGGATTCTGACTTTTAAACAAATTTGGATAGTGGTTATACCACTTTTGTAAGGGGCCCATGATCAAGTTCAGTCATAAGTCTCAATAAGTAAAGAACCTAACACATGGGCTGATAATATGGCTCATGGGTGAAGGCTCGCCCTAGAAACTTGTCAACCTGAGATTATTGAATCTTTGGAATCCATTTAAGATAGAAAGAGAGAATGAACTACACAACTTTGTTTTTCTTTAGCCTCTACATATGCTCTATGTTCATACCCTCTCTGTCTCTTACACACACACACACACACAAATGATTAACGTAAGATAAAAAATCATCCTCTGTCCATAACTCAACAGTGTAATAGAGCAAGAGTCTAGCCCAGCACAATGGCATAATCTTATCTGCTACAGCAAAGAAATACTAGAAGTAAAAGTCAGACAACTGAGCCATCTTCAATTTCTAGCAACTCCTGAAAAACAAAGAAAACTTGAAAGCAGAAATGAAAACTGTATAATAGACACACTATTTTGGTGTATAGCACTCATTTAAAAAGTATAATTTAATCAAACATAAGGTGAAGCTTAGGGAACCCAGCAGAAGAAGGGGAGGAAGGATTGTAGGACCCAGCACTATGAAAGCAGAGGAAGGTCTTATGGTTGAAGCACCTTCATCCATAAATCTGTCCTGCATGGGCTACATAGTGAGACCCTTTTCACAAAAATAACACCACCCAACACAATCAACTAAACAGGACTCATAGAGACTTTCAGATACTGAAGCAACAATCCTTGAGCCTGTATGGATCTGAGCTAAGTCATTTGCTTTGGTTGTGTATCTTGGTGTTCTTGTGGGGGTGGGAATTGACTCTTTTGCCTGCTCTTGTGACCGTTTTCCTCCTACTGGGTTGCCTAGTCCAGCCTTGATATGATGCTATGTGGCTAGTCTTATTGTAACTTTTTATGCTGTGTGTGGTTAATATTCCTGGGAGGCCTGCTCTTTTCTGAAGAGAAATGCAGGAAGAGTGGATCTGGGGGAGATGGGGTGATGGGGAAGCTGGGAGAATTGGAGAGAGGAGAAACTATGGTCAGGATACAATATATGAGAGAAGAATAAATAAATTTAAATGTATTATTTATGTAAATTGATAAGCAGTGAGAATTTCTGTTGAAAGACAAATAAGTTGTTTCTGTTGAAAGACAAAAAAGTTGTTTCAACTTTCTATCTATTGCTAATCTATCAGCAATGAGCATGGCTAGAGAATTATCTATGGAGTAAGATGTCAATCCTTTAGCCGTATGTCATGGAACAGTTTAGCAGAATCATATGGGCAGATTTGTGTTTAGCTTTTTTTAGGATTCTGTCTACACTAATTTCCAGAGAACCTGGACCAGTTTGCAATCCTACCAACAGTCAATGATAGCTCCCTTTTCTCCACCCTTTCTACAGCATTTGTTGTTAGTTGTTTTTGTTGATTTTGCCATTCTGATTGGGTTAGATGAGGTCTCAAATTTATTTTAATCTGCATTTCCTTAATTGCGAGGGATGCTGAACAGTTTTTTGAGATATTTTTCAGCCATTTTAATTTCTTTTTTTGAGATCTCTCTGTTCGGACGTGAAGACCATTTTTTGAATGGATCATTTGTTAAAAAAAATTTATTTTTCTTAAACTTAAAATGAAAACACTCATTCTACTGCATCAGAGCAAAAAAGAAAAGAGGGGAAGAAGGTCATGACACTGAATAACCTATTCATAATAGCAATGCTGTATGCACGTTTAGAAACATCAAAGCGAATCAATTAATATATACTTTAATATATGTTAACACTCACATATATAATATGAAACATTTTTCAAATACATTTACTTTTTCTAATTAATTTTTAAGTTATTTTCTGAAAAGACATTATAATGTATATTTTGGAATACTTGCTGAGAATAGATTATATTTAATATAGATAACTAGATTTATTGTCTATTGGTTTGATACATTTTCGGATTGATGGACCCACACACCTTTGGAGATATCCAAATATCTTTGCAGTTCTTGCACAAAATAATTTAGACATGGTTCTTCCTAGAATTATGAAGGAATGCAATTATACACTCCATTTATCTGAGCACCCATTATTTGCTAGAGATATCAGGAAAATCATTTAAAGATATTAATGAAGAACATTATATGGCCAGCAATCTTCATTAATTCTTCACTTGTAAAAATTCAAATATTTGTCATTTTCTTATATTTTTAAATATTCACTTTTTCAACCAAAATATGTCTATTTCTCAATAATGATAAAATTTAGAAATACAGCATATGATGTAAAAGAAAAAAGTTTGTCAATATTTTCACATTCTTGTTGTGTTGGTCTTTGAGATTCAAGAACAATAAATTAGCATTCCAAATTTTCCTTAGAATTTTTTAAATTATGGTAGTTTACATATAATTATCATATTATGTGTTAAATATAATCATTCTATAATTTAAGTAGCTAAAATTATTGCTTAAAGAATGCAATATTGTACATTTAAATACACTTACAAAGAACTACATCCTATGGAAATATTCAACTGAAAACCATAATTTAGCATTCAAGTAAGGTTACAGACCCTTGTGGAATCAAATGGAGTCACTGCCAACTTACAGACTCATTTTGCATTGAGAAGATATTAGACATTGAGAAAGCATTCAAAAGGTTGTTACATCTGTGGGCTTAGTAGTAAGCAATTTGTCTTTTTTATTATCCTTTCTTCCTCTCCATTGTAGGTAGTATAGTGATATATACACTTTATATACATGTATATATTTTAGGCTAGAATCTGCATACCTCAGGGAGCATGCATTTTGTTGGATTGTTTTGAGATTGTGCAAACTTGCTTATTATTATCCATTAGAATTATATCAAATTTCATGCAAATTTTGTCATTTAAATTTTCCTTAGGTCTGGATCAAGGGCACTGATAACCTTCATCCAGTACTAATGGAAGCAGATGCAGAGATCCACAGCTAAGCACTTTGTGGAGCTCCCGGAATCCAGTTGAAGCAAAGGAGGAGAGATTATATGAGCAAAGGGGACAAGATCATGATGGGGAAACCCACAGAGACCTGAGCTAATGGGAGCTCAATGACTCTGGACTGACACCTGGGGAACCCGCACGGGACCGAACTAGGCCCTCTGAGTGTGGATGACAGTTGTGTGACTTGGACAATTTATGGGGCCACTGGCAGTGGGACCAGGATTTATCCTTCGTGCATGAACTGGCTTTTTGGAGCCCATTCCCCATGGAGGGATGCCTTGCTCAGCCTTGATGCAGCAGAGAGGGGCTTGGTCCTGCCTCACCTTGATATAGCAGACCTCCTTGACTCCCCGTGGGAGGCCTTACCCTCTCTGAGGACTGGATAGGAGGGTTGGGTGGAGGAAAGATGGAGGGTGGGTGGGAGCAGCGGGGGGAGAGGGGACTCTGGTTGGTATCTAATGTGAAAAAAGAACTCTTCAATAAGAACAATAAAAATACAAAGAGAAAAAAAAATTTTCCTTAGGTCTGAATTATATGCCACTTTATGTATTTACCAGACTTCCATTGTCCGTTTATCTGTTGATGAACAACTAAGTTGTTTTCATCTTCTTTGTTTAGTAAATACAATAGCAATAACCAAAGGTGTGCAAGTGTCTTTATGGCATTATATGGAGTGAAAATATGTAGTGAAATAGCTGGATCATATGATAGTTTTATTTTTCAAATTTTGAAAAACCTCCTAACTAATTTCTATAATGGTTATATCAGTTTGCACTCCTACCAGTAGTGAATAAGTTTCTTCTTTCTCCACATCCTTTCCAGGTATCTCTTCTGGACATATCTTAAGTTTTGCATACTCTGTAAATGGAGTGGTATAGTAAGCTATTCAGCCTTAGATCTACAGCAAAAATGACGAAACGTGATTAAGTGCTCTTATTCTTGGTCTCTGCTCAAATAATTTGACAAGACATGGGATATGATGAAAGAAATAGAATTTGAATAACATTTTTGTATCATCAGTGATTTATGTTGCAAATATCATTAAAATAACCACCCATTATTTCCCCCAATAACATCTCTCCATGATTTTTTTTTTACAAAGACTGTTCTTCAACCAATCACCACGGATTTAATCATCAACCAAAGGTCCGCATTCTGCTAATAAACACATTCCTTACATCTACACATGTCCTTTTAAGTCAATGTGATCTTAATTTTGGTATTAGAGTTTTCACAGTTCCATATCATCTTCTTGTATAAGATAACCACTTGCTTCATGCTTAGTTTCCCAAGTATTGGAATTAGATATTGGTGTTATAAACAGATATAGTCGCCTATGGGATAACAGTAGAGGTTGATAAGGCAGCAATAGAAGGAAACTGAATTTCTAAATGATCTTTTCTCTATCACTTACTAGTGCCTGGGAATACAGCATAAGACAGTAAACTCCAAGATTGCTTGCATCATTTTTAATTAACTGTGTGTTTCAATAAATTGACTATTGCTATATACAATGTGCTATATGCTATTTCCCAAAAACAGTCTGAGCTGCCGTTGATATAGATAAACACACACACACACACACACACACACACACACACACACACATCCCTCTTAAACTTAGAGTATTGGCTTAGAAGTCAAGTATCAGGCACCACTGCAGAACAAATAAATGGTAATCTTATTATTCTACTGAAACACATCCAAACTGCTGTGTTTTAACCAGTAAGGCAGAACACAGCCCCACCAGGCATATAACTGTATAAAAGCAATGAAGGTGAATCCAATAATAGTATCTCTCTGAGATCTGGAAAAGCCACTCAGCTGTACATTCCAGATGTTATTCTCAGTCACAGAATTTTTCAGAGGCACCTCATTAAGAGTATCATTAAAGATAGTAAGGTAAAGCTGCAACAAAAATAAAGTTTGCTGTGAGATTTTGTCTCACAAAATGTCAGAGAAGCTACACCCATGAAGGCCCATGACCTTGTCTGTTGAAACAAAATCTGAAAAATGGGAACAACAGTGTACAAGCTAATAAGAAAAGGGGAATAACAGGGAGCCCCAACCCTAGACAAAAACAAACAAACAACAACAAAAAACCCAGACAAACTAAGGAATGCTGAAATCAGTAGATATAGTCTACCCCAAAGAGGAGTATCCTAATTAATAATAACAATGACAAGTGAACAGCCCTTGAGATCATATACAAGTAAAATTATATGAACTGAGCAGGTTCTACTTACATATTTAGGAATAAATATATTACTCCATATGTATATATTTACATACACACATATATATAATATTTTAAATTTAAAATATGTTTAAAATGAAAAATAATTGTCATCATAGAGCCTTCGTCCAGTAACTGATAGAAGCAGATGCAGAGATCCATAGCTAAGCACTGGAAAGAGCTCCAGGCATCCTGTTGAAGAGATGGAGGAAGGATTGTATGAGCCAAGGGGTTCAAGGTCATCACAAGGGAACCCACAGAGACAACTAACCTGTGCTCATAGGAGCTCACAGACTGACAGCTGAGGAGTCTGCATGGGACTGAACTAGGCCCTCTACATATGTGTGACAGTTTTATAGTTTGGTCTACTTGGACTCCTAGAGGCAGGATCCAGGCCTGTCCCTGATGCTTTGTCAGTTTGGGGGAACCTATTCCTCCTACTGGGTTTCCTTACCAATCCTTAATACGAGGGGAGGAGCTTAGTCCCACCTCAGCTTAATATGTCATGCTTTGTTGACACCCATGGGAGGCTGTCACTTTCTGAACAGAATCAGAGGAGCAATGGATTCAGGTGGGGTGGGGCAGAGGCAGGGTTGGGGAAGGGAATGAGAGGAGAGGAGAGAGGAGAAACTGTGGTCGAGATGTAAGATAAATGAATAAATTCAATTTTTGAAAAAGGAAAAAGAAAGGGACATTTTAGATTCCTTGTGGATGCACATGGATTCATTGGAACCAGTTTCCCATAATTCTAGAAGCACAGAAGCCAGAGAACTAATAACAAAGTGTAGGATTTAATGTTATTTCAAGAAGGGATGCTTAGGTTTGATTACTATAAGTAGAATTTTCTGGAAGCAATTAGACTACAGAAACCTGTTATATAATTTCATTCCTGGAAAATAAGCTTGAATTATAAAAATACCTGAGAATGTTTCATTTCTACATCTCAGACTCCCCAGAGTGCTATAGCTGAAAGCAAACTCCAAATGCTCATCATGCCCAGGAGAAGGCACACCTTTCAACACTCATTAAATGCAGTTAGTTGTGCATAAAATATTGCCCAGGTCAGTGTAGACTCTGTTTTGTTTCATGACTAAAATATCTATGCCATAAGAAAAATTAGTTTTGTTCACTGGATCTACTTACCAGTTATGAGTTCAGCCATTTCTCCAGGGCTGATGCACCCCCATTATTTTACTGTGTCATTGGACTTCATATATCATCAACATACTTTTCCACCAGAGGAAGGCACTCTCCTATGCTTTACTCTACATGGCAATATATGTGGTAATAAATGATCTCAAAAATCTTAGCAATTATGGTAGAACATTTATAATAGAATCTATTATAACTCATTAAGAAAATACATATCTAAGAACAGAACCAGAATCCATAGAGTACAAAGAATGAAATTACCACTATAAGGGAAAACCAGGTACACACTGATTATCTCCTGAAAGACTCACTCTACTGATTGCACAAGTCTTCTTGATATTTGGAGCTGATCGTAAATCTTTCCATTTTATTTTTCTACAAAGTATTTTTTTTAATTCAGCAACTTCCCATTTACCATTGTAAAACCAGGATGAGATGAATTATTTTTAATATAAATCTAATATAGAATCTTCTGCACAAAAAAAAATCTAAGGGCCATCATTCAGCTCTGCTAATTTTGAATTTCATAAGGTATTTGCTTAGGAGTTCAGCTTTCCTCATTTAACAGAAAACAAATGTGCTCCCTATGAGAAAAATCTATTCAACACGGGGATTTGTAGGAACTGAGTAAGAGATGATTACCAAAGCACCTATACAAAACAGGAGGCTATTATAACAATACAGCTTTGTGGGAGAAGGACTAAGATATAAGTTGGCCCATGTGCATTTATGCCACGGAGAACCTACTACAAAAAAGCACTAAAGGAAAATTATAGGTGAAGAAAACTTAACCTTTCCATCATTACCAATGAGCAACTTTAGATCATGATGCAGTGTGGCATCTGAGAAACGAGAAATTAATATGTTTGTTGAGAAATAAGAATCTTAGAGCTCATTCCAGCTTTGAGAAAGTAAATACCAAACTAATAAATCCTACAAAAATACTGCTCAGTAGATGAGTGGTTGAACAAAAATGATCTGAATTTAGCAATGCTGGATGATTGTCCTTATACCAGGGTAGAGACCATTGGATAGTCTTGAAGAGCAGTGAAAAATAGAAAGACATGTAAAGCCATCTCTTCTGTATTCTTCTTGGCATCTGTTCTTTAAAATTATTAATTATCATTATTACTTCCTTTGTGTGTGTGTAAACACAAGTATATGTCATGGCAGAATTGTGGAACTCAAAGAATGTTCAGGAATCAGTTCTTTCTTTCCAGATCTTCAGAAGTGGGTTCTAGGTACAGAACTCAGGTCATCAGGCTCAGAGGACAAGCACTTTCATTTGCTGAACCGTCTCTTCTGCTCAGAGCATCTGAGCTAAAGGGAGAGTTGAGCGACGATTCCATGATAACCAGGTTTCAACCTAAAACTTCTCAAGCTCCCTGGGCCTCATTCCTGATTTTTGGTCAGTAGAATTAAATCACAAGTGATCAGTGCAATTTAAATGATATTTTGTAACTAGAACTTTTTGGTTTCATTCCCTTTTCCCCTAGTAGAAACTAAACTTCAGATATTATCATATGAAAAAAGTCAAAAATATAGGAGATGAAGATGAAAACCAGAAGAAATCTGCATTAATAAATTTTCTGATTTCTGTTGACACTCTCTAATTCATCAGAGAACCACCCATGTAGCCGAATTTCTAAGCAGTCTTATTAAATAAAAACACACAGAGCCAAATATAGGGGTGAAAGCCTTAGAGAACAGGGAAATAGTAACAGCCACCAAGCACCTTACCTCACCAACTCTGTAGCTTCCAAAAGTGAGCTACTTCCTGTCTAGCCTGCACCTTTAGCATCTTGCTTTTCTGTCCTCTCATTGGCTCTTAGCCCAGCTACCCCACTTGCTTGTCATTGCCTGTCTGTACAGACCTCCAGGTCTCTGTGGTTGGTACTGGGATTAAAGTCATGTGTCACCATGCTTGGCTGTGTTCCCTAGTGTGACTTTGAACACAGAGACCCTGCCTGCCAAGTGATCGGGATTAAGGGTGTGTGCTATCACTGCTTTTTTGTGTTAGTAACTTGCTACTTCCTCTGATCTCCAAGCAAACTTTATTTATTAACATACAAATAAAATATCACCACACACCCGTTTCTCCATCTTATCATGAAATAATTAACTTTCATCTCATTTTATTTTTGAGGTCAAAATATAATTATGTTATTTCTTCCTTCTCTCTTCCTCTTCCAAATACTCCCATATACTCCTCTCTGCCTCCACTAAGCCTGTGGTCTCCCCCTTCATCAATTGCTATTACATGCATATATGTATATGGATGTAAATATGTATTATTAAAGTTAGCCTGCTCCATCTGCACAGTGCTACACATATGCATGCCTCCGAGGCTCACAACCTGGCACTGGAAAACAAACTGGTATGTTTCTCCCTGAAGAATATCATCCCTCCTGCTCATAACATTGCTCGGTTGCCTGTAGGTTTTGTGTATGTTTGAGGTCTCCTAGGCGTGGAGTCTCTTTACAATAATCAATTGCTTTTCTCTGGCCAAGAATAATGGTGCACAATTTAGCCACAGCACTCCAGCACCATGAGTACCTCTATGAGTCTTTGGCTAGTCTACATAGTGAATTTCAGACCACCCAGAGCTATATACAAAATCATTTTCATTTTTTTTGTACTTAGTAATAACAAAAAATATCTCCTTACTCTAGAAGACCAAAGTCAGCTTACATTAACAATTACATTCTCTGAACTTCCATTTCCTTCAATAGAAATGATAATCAATAGAATTATTTCTCAATCGCAAAGTATAAACACAAACCATATTTTTGTTTACAGCTCATAATTTCTTTACAGATTCAGAAAGCTAAAATTAAAAATTTGACTCCTGCATTTACTCTGCAACCGTCCAACCAACTTATTTTCTCAATACCTCCTTAACAAGTTCATTTATGATATCCCCATCTCATAAAAATATGAAAACTATATAAATAATAAAAAAGACATTCTCCATAAATGTGACTCGTAATTCCTTATTAGATCCTTATGCTTTTACATTATTTGCCTTGTTTTCTACCTAGTCTAATCTCCCATTAATACCTAATTATACCTTTTAAAAATATTTTTCCAGATATCATGTGATTATGTAGCTCTGAGCACTCTTTAGTAGATAATCTCTGTGACTCAGACTGCCATGTACTCTGATTATAGACAATCATCGCAACACCTGGGCTATTCACACTCCTTTCACATTGAAAATTGAAATTTGTTGCAACAAAAGATGCAGGTGTTAATATTTGTAATTATTATATAACTCTAAAAAGGAATCATCATTTATCTTTCTAATCATATGCATCATTTATCTTCATAAAATAAAAGACAGCATTTTTATGACGGTATGAAATAGAAAGGTTTATTTTCCTATTTAAATGCTTAGAAATGACAGGGAAAGCCTGTAGAAGAATGGAGAGATGTCAGAAAGCTAAAGGTATAAAGAAAACCAATAAAATTTTATTAATGATGAAGGTTTTTCCAATAACTATAAGAGTGTTTTAAATGAAATATATGATCAATATCTCAGACAAACAATCGAGAAATGTGAAGTATGCAAATCTACTTGTAGATGAGGTAACGATAATGCCATTTGGTCTCCCCCCACCCCCTTACGTAAGTGATTGTTCAATTAAGACCACATAAAGAAATGAAAGGAAAATAAATTCCACACAAGGCAAACCACATTGTCCTATCTTAAAATCATTGTGGCCTGGATATATTTAAGAGAAAAACTCTTTTGAGAGTATGTTTTTAGTCAAGGCTGAAAATATAATACATATATTTTTATGGTAGAGTTTTTGGAAGAAAATCTTTGGAAAGACTACAGTTTAGATGAGAATATTGGTTAATATGTGGTCTTGGCTACTAAAGAAGATGGAAAGTGATGAATTATTTCTACTTAGAGACTGTGTGTTCTGGCGCAAGTCTGTGAATATCATTTCTGAGTAAATAAGCAAGTAGCACTTAGCTTCAAGAGCTTTGCAGGACCATTTCTCCTGGGTGCTTTCCTCTCTGCACGTTTACTTTGACCGATAAGCTGTCTTTTGATGTTTGAGTTTACTTATTTTTTTCTCCACTACGAGCATAACTTAAATTTTGTATTTATTATTCTAAAAACGCATGCCCTAATCACTTTAGAGTTGTTAGCAAGTATGCTAACTTTCCTCTCTGGCTCTGATTTGTTCTCAGTAACAAGGTTTTTAAACCCATATTTCAGGCTGACAATATGAAAATTTATTCAGCAGAGTGTGGAGTGTTGGCTTAGAAAGTCCATGGAGTCAATCACTTTTAATAAATGATGAAAGTAATACTAATAATAACTATGATTACCCAGATATCCTTAGCCATAATTGTTCTATTCATACACTAGTATATATACATATATATTGAGTGATATATATATACATATACACACATATATACATACATATATATATATAGAGAGAGAGAGAGAGACATGCATGAAAACATAACAAAGAATAAAAACAGGAAAGGAAACAGTAACTTGGCGGGGTTGGGGTGTGGGGCTCTCCTTTGTCATTCCATAGGGAAATCTTAATATGTTCCCAGTTAGCTCACTGTGTGCAGTCTGCCTGGTGATCTGCGCTTTTTCTGGTTGCACTGGTTTTTTTTCTGGTTGCACTCCAAATCTGTGACTGATCTACAATTCGTCGTTGCAGTCTTATATTGAAACAATAACCACTGTTTCCTTCACTCTCCCCTCCGTCTCTGATATTGCTCATTTCTCATCACAATCACCTCTAAGGAGAAGAATTTCACCTAATTTTACTAGATACTTCACTTGTATGTTTCTTTCTTCACTTATTCAACCTTCCCATGTTTTCAGAATATGGTGTCATCTTTCCTACGGTTTTTCTTTAGTGGAAAGATCAGTTTCGGCTTCAGTCCTTCGAGGCTGGAACCCCCTGCAGCCATGAAAGGCTAGATTCCTTCTTAAGATGCCTCTGAGTCTTCATTTCATGGACCCGCGTGAACCCACACACCTGTGTCGTGACCACACAGTTACATTTGGTGCCCAACATGTGGCTTGAAGAAGGAAAAGGATCCACTGAAGAAGAACAGAGGAGCTCGTCATCTTAAGGCCTGGAGGGAGTGCTCTCAGGGTATGAGGACTGCAGGATGGGCCGCAGGGTCATGGGAAATTTAAACTCTCCATCTCAGGAGTAACAAAATGTACAGTTGCTAAAATGCTTGTCAAAATGAAAAGTGGTAACTGCACAATTTTTAAAGATAGAAATACAATGGCTCCTGAGACAAGAAATAAATCAAGGAAAAAGTCCTTTCCCAATAGAGAAGAGGGAAGGAAAGAAAATAAAAGGAAATTTCCCGTTAGAAAAGGGAGAAAATTTTAATCAAGAAAAAAGGATTTTCCTAGTAAAAAGGCGAAAAATGTTGAAACTAGGCCTAAAGATTATAGGACCCCATTAAAAAAACAAAAGAAAGAAAAAGCCTCTTCCCAGTAATAATAGAGGAAGGAAAGACTCTTTCCAATATAAAAATTTCAGGAGAGCTAAAACTCTGTGCTCTTTCAGGCTGCCAGCACAGAGCTGCCGCATCTGAATTATAAAAAATCAACAGGTAGGCCTCACTGTTACTGGCTGAACAGGCAAGCCCAGAGCTTAGAATTTTGTTGACTGGTTGCTTAACTTTGGTTTAAATGATTTTTTATTTTTCCCCCAGAGAGGGAATAACTCAATATTAAAATCTCTTCGTGGGAAATGTTTGCTGTTTTTCACTAATGATGGGAATAACTCATTATTAGTAGTCCCTTCTTTGGTGAAACAGGAAGTTTAAATGGGCTCAACTTCTGGTGAAGAACAGTTTCAGTCAGGACATGGAATGCTAAGTCAAGTCGATGCTGTTTAAATTTCCAAAGATATTAATCATTCAATGTATAGAGGATGTTCTTTTCTTTTGTTTGTCTAATAAATATTTGGATGAATGTTTGATTTCCATGACTGATAAACTAAAGGAACAGGATTCATAATTTTCAACTATATATTAGGTATACTCTTGTCTGTTGATCATTACTGAAAATTTGGGTCTGCTCTTTAAGTTGCTTTCTAGAAATTCTTGATTTAATTCTATAGAAATATAACACCTGAAATGGATTGGGTTGTTAGCTTACTAAATAATGTTGTTGCTAGGATTAAAAACCCATAAAAATAATCTCTTACTGATAAAGAAGTTACAAAATTATTTTTCCAGCAGGTAAAATACAGATAAATTGTTTGATCCACATTGTTAATAATTGGCAATTTACATTAATGTGTTACTTGGAATCTATAAAAAAAGATCCTCTTTTTTAAGATTTTATAAAAAATACTCCAAAGTATTGCCTGAAGTACCTCTTAAAATCCTATAGAGATTGTATTTAATATCTTTATAGATGGCATATGTAAAGAGGAACATGTAAAAAGAAGCTGGTGATATCTTAAATGTAAAATGGTGCCTATATGTAGAACTGGAGGCTTTGGAGGTACAGGAGAAAAGGTGTTTTGACGAACAGTTATCAATTATAAACAGCCTAAATTAAACATAAAATTAAATGGGATTATGATTGAAGAATTATTGGATTCTGATGCTGGATATATCCATAATTTCACAAGAATCCTGGGATCCCAACTGGCCCCTACAAGAAGTCTCCACTCAATTTATAGGCATTTGAACCTTATCTCAAGTAAGAGTGTAGAATGGATTAAATGCATATGGCTGATACCACTATAAATTTATGGGGATGATATTTGTTACAACAATGGGGATCTCAAATTAATATTCCTACAATTTCAGAAAGAGCTAGTAAATTGATGTTTAAATTGGGATGTTTAAATTGATGTTTAATAAAGAAGAGCATTGGAAAAATTAAAAGGATAGGTTACAAGCTATGCAGATTGTACAAAGTTAAGGTAGAATAGAAATTGGTTATCCAAATTTAGAGTAGGGGCGACTGCCAGTAGCCTAACTTTATGTCAATATGTTGTAAACCAGCCACTAAAAATGATACATAAACAATTTCTTCAATCTATTATTTATCAATATATGGATGATATTTTATTTGCTGCTTCCGATACAGATACCTTAGAAAAAATGTTTAGTGTAGTACAGAAAAAATTTACCCTGTTGTGGATTACAAATTTCTCCTGAAAAAATACAAAGAGGAGATTGTCTTAGCTATTTGTAAACTGAGAATTTAGCTACAAAAGATACAGATTAGGAGAAATCGACTACATACTCTTAATGATTTCCAAAAATTATTGGGTGATATTAACTGGTTGCGGACTACAATTGAATTGTCTACTCAAAAATTAACTAATTTGTTTCAAATTTTGCAAGGTGACTCAGATTTAAACAGTCCAAAACAGTTTACAGCTGAGGCTGAAAAACAATTAGCCTCCGTAGAACGTAAATTACAAAATGCTGATATGGATAGATTAGACCTTATAAAGAGATGCTTGTTAAACAGAAGAGGCATAGGAGGACCCCCCAGGGATAGACTGAATAATGCCCTACTAATTTTAAAAATTTTTAAACGCTAATGAAACAGGAACAACATTGAGTTCTGAAAAGAATTGTTAAATCGAGTCAACCTAGGCTCAGTGTGCTGGGCTCTGCTGACTCCCCATGGGAGACCTCGATTTGGGGGATGTGGGGATGCGGGGTGGCTTGGAAAAGAGGGCTGGGGGTGGGAGGAGGGAGGAGGGGGGATCTGTGGATAGTATGTGGAGTGAGTAGAAAGTTTCTTAATAAAGAAAAATGAAAGAAAATAAATAAATAAATAAAACAAAAATCAATGAATGAATGAATGAATGAATGAATGAATGAATAAATAAATAAATGAATAAATAAATAAATATTTTAACATCAAAGTAGTCCAGAAAAAGTGTTAAGTTAGGGCCGAGGTTATGCTTATGTTTCCACAGAGATAATAAATTGTGGATTCCATCAAAATTGATAAAAATCTGCCATGAGCCAAAGAAATCTCCAAGATGCTGCAGATGCAGGAATGCCTCTACCAAAGTCAAGACACAGGAGACCTTTGCAATGAACAACTAATTCTCCCACCTGGGGACAGCTTTGTGTGACAAAGGAGAGATGATACTTAGCATGACTCACAAGCCTCTGAATGCTACAAACTTATTTCTTGCAATGTTTTCTGTGATAATGGTGCAGGTAAAGGGAATGGATCATAACTATTGGGTTTATATCCCCAATCTTCCAATTAACATAGCAGCAAGTTGGAGAGATAGGAATATCCCTGTAGTGGTTAATGAATCTTCTTGGCTACCTAGTCCTTATGACAGTCGAGGTCCCACTCAGCCACTGGAGGAGGGTAAAGTGATTGACAATTACACCGTTGGAGTACAAGGAATTCCTATTTGCATGGGGAATGGAATTCAGTGCCTAAAAATAACCTCTAAATTATGGCTATTCATAGTCAATACTACCCAAGATTACCATAATAAGTTTTATATGCTTCATGCGTCCGGTTTTAAAGGACAAGAGATTAATGTTACTAGTTCCATAAATCTACTACTCTGTGAGATGAGGGTTACCAACAATGAATCTGACTGGGTACATTGGCAACAGTGTAAGAGTGAGGAACCTTGAGTGCTGATTAATATCTCCCAAGGAGATGTCATTGATTGGAGCCCTTATGGCACCCCTCAAGGAAATATTCTCACTCAGAGTTAAGATGGAAACGGTATAATATAAATGGAACTGTAGAAATCAGCGCTTCTATTAATGAACCCACTCAGTGGCATGGAGTTGGAATAGCAAGTCCTCTCCTGCAATTTGGCAATTCAATTCAGACTAACGTATGGAAATTAGCAAGTACCTTCCACCCTCTTAAGGCATGGAAAGGAAAATTAAACATTAAAGATGATAAGTACAGTCTTTCTTTTAGACTAAATCAAAGCCATCCTATTATGGAATGTGTACCATTTCCTTACTTGCTATTAAAGGGGCCTGTATAATGGCATCCAAATAATTACAGCATCACTTGTGAACGATGTACCCTTCATACTTGTGTTAATTCTAGTATGTTTTTAAATTTGACCTTTGAAAGTTTATATATTCTTAGAGCAAGGCCAACAAATCTGGATACCAGTGAAGTTGTCGAGGCCATGGCAAGACTCTCCTATGATGATCAGAAGCTCCCTGAAAGAATATTAAAAAGAACACGTCGAATGGTTGGACAGATGGTTGCAGTTACGATAGGATTCATTGCATTGACAGCTACTGTAAGCATTCTGTACGTCATTAGCAGGCACTACGTCCCAGCCTAAAAGCAGACGTGCACTCCCATGCGTTCTCTCTCTGTACTCTCCCTCCCATGCGGTCTCTCTGTCTCTGTCAATCTCTCTCTTTCTCTCCTTCTAATAAAGCTCTAAAAAGGTACCATGGCTCGTGATTCCTCTGCTCTCTTCCGCCACCGCAGCGCCGCGGTATCACGATATTCAGCACCAAACCAGCACCGCAGCACCAAACCTCAGGGTGGCACCCTTACAGGTGCCATCGTATACCCTTACAGATACAGCAGTAACCAATGAGTGACACTTTATAAGGAAATCCAAACGACTGAATTCATTAGAGATTGGCATAGACATTCAGAAGAACTTTGGACTGAACAAAAATAAAATTGATAATGAGATAGTAAATGAATTAGCTGAGTTAAGGCAAGCTGTTGTATTGTTAGGAGATCAATTAGAGATTTTGAAGGAGCAGATAAAATCAAAATGTGATTGGAGCCTGGCGGTGGTGGCGCACACCTTTAATCACAGCACTCGGGAGGCAAAGGCAGGCAGATCTCTGTGAGTTCGAGGACAGCCTGGTCTACAAAGTGAGTTCCAGGAAAGGCGCAAAGCTACACAGAGAAACCCTGTCTTGAAAAACAAAACAAAACAAAAATGTGATTGGAATGTTTCTTGTTATTGTACCACAACCTTAAGATTTAATGAAAGCCAATATGATTGGGAAAAGGTTATGATGCATTTGTTGGTTCACCCTAATTCTTCTCAAATGGTTTTTGATTTACAGAAAGAAATCAAAGAAACTTTTGCAAAAAAAAGTTACCTGATATACCAGGAACGGATATTATGGAAAACCTAGCAGATACTACAACCTCATTCAATCCTATGAATCACTTTAATAGATTTCTTATCCTAGCAGGTGTTGCCCTTGTTTTAGCAATAGTAACTTCATTGGCTTTAAAATGTGCTTTGGTATACTTGGGTAAGATTGTAAGACAAATAGATAGAAAGAAGGCTATATTTGCTATATTGTTGCATAACCTACAAGATAGTTGTTTTTTTTTTTTAAATAAAAGGGGCATCTGTGGTAGCATTCCTGCTGAACTGCACCTAGCCTGGCTACAGAGAGCAGCACCTAGCCCTAATCCATCTTTTGTTTAGCAGACACCTTTTGTTTCCCTTGTTGCCCTCTATGTGAATCTTGTCTTAGAGTTTCCCAGGGATACAAAGGCCTATGCAAAACTTGATTCAGGAAACCCGGAAAACCCGAGGTACCTGACAAACTTGGCATTGTATTGTTGGGAGCCCCTTTCAGGTTGTTTTGAGCATATGAAAATTAACTGGCTAAGCCGGGCGGTGGTGGCGCACGCCTTTAATCCCAGCACTCGGGAGGCAGAGCCAGGCGGATCTCTGCGAGTTCGAGGCCAGCCTGGGCTACCAAGTGAGTTCCAGGAAAGGCGCAAAGCTACACAGAGAAACCCTGTCTGGAAAAAACCCCCCCCAAAAAAAAGAGAAAAGAAAAAAAGAAAATTAACTGGCTAAACTGTATTGGAGAGAAATAAAATT
>CABHPH010155838.1:12039-42393 GCA_902168325.1 Peromyscus nudipes | reverse complement strand
CTTTATCCATCTCCATTCTGTTTATAATCTACAAAGTTTTTCTATGTTAAGGAATATAGGCTAGATGGCATGGAATTGAACTGCCACCGCAGCAGGTCTTACATCCTACTCAATTTGCGGCCTTAGGAGAGTCTTTTCAACTAAATGGGAATAAAAGTAGCTCTTGCCGTCTATGACTGATGTGACTAGGACATAAGACAAGAGCTGGCTGTCTTTTTTTTTTTTTTTTTTGGTTTTTCGAGACAGGGTTTCTCTGTGTAGCTTTGCGCCTTTCCTGGAGCTCACTTGGTAGCCCAGGCTGGCCTCGAACTCACAGAGATCCGCCTGCCTCTGCCTCCCGAGTGCTGGGATTAAAGGCGTGCGCCACCAACGCCCGGCTAAGAACTGGCTGTCCTTTAACACGGTGCCTGGCACAGTAAATATGTAGCAAAAGTTAACCCTTCTTGTCAGAGCTTTGAAGACCCACTAGCAAATCCTGTGGTCACTAAACAGGGCGAGTTGGGTGGAGAAATTGCCCAGGCACATGCAAGGTGGCATTTAGTCTCGAAACCTGCCTCAGATGTAGGTCAAAGTAATCTAGGCCTCTGCTGTGTTCTCTTTAATACTTGGGGTGAGTGCAGAAGAGGTGGGGGAAACCTAGGGGGCAAGAAGTTTGTGACCAGGATCTGTACTACCTGCTGATCCAGTTCTTCACAGGCTCTGCCTCGTTCAGTCCTCTCAAGATCTCAGTGAAGAGGAAATTACCATCCTCTTCAAACAAAAGCATGCTGTACCAGAGAGATGAAACAAATCTCCCAAGACTATGATGGAAATAGCAAAGGCTTATACTGGTGGTGAGGATGCTGGCGGTGATGACAAGGTTGGAGGTGATGCTGTTGCTCTTGGCAATAATGGTCCAGCTGTCATTCAAGTTCCTGCTATGTGCCAGGCACTAAGCACATGTATTGACTCACTCAACAATAATATTGTTATCATTTTAATTTAATTCTCACTTTATATATAAAAATTCTAAAATGTATAAAGACTAAGTAACTTGGCCAATATTCTAGGAAGTGACAGATTTAGACCTGATCTGAGGTAGCCATGCAGTAGATACTTTTTTTTTTTTTTTTGCAGATCACATAGTTCAGTCACAAATATTTACATCTGTCTTCATAGGCAATATTTCAGCAAATAAACTTCACTGTATCACAGTAAAACATTTCATAAAGCAAGAGGTGGGCTGATCTTAGCCCAAAAGCCAAAGTTTTCTAATCCATGCTCATTTAAATTTGGTGGTGTGGGGCAGGGGACATGGTGGTGTAAGTCCTTAATCCCAGCACTTGGGAGGCAGAGGCAGTCAGATCTCTGTGAGTTTGAGGCCAGCCTAGTCCAAGTAAACTTTTGGCGAGCCAGAGCTACACAACAAAACTCTGTCTCAAACAAACAAAAGGGATTTTTTTTTAATTTGTGTTCCTGAATGTAGGTATGTACATCATGTGAGTGCTGTGCCCATGGATTCCAGAAGTCAGCACTGGGTTCCAAGGAACTGGAATTATAGATAGTTATGAACTGCCCTATAGTGCTAGAAACTGAACCCTGGTCCTCTGCAAGAGCAGCAAGTGCTTCTAACCGCCAAGACATCTCTCGAGTCCCCCAATCCATGTTTTTAACTACCATACAAAGAAAATGCATACCTATCAGCACTGAATCTCTCTGGGAAGTAAAATAACAATGATGAAATAATAGACAACTCTTTAGCCTTCGTAATGTGAGAAAATACACAATTCATCCTGGTACAATATCTGTTTATAGAAACACATTCTATACTAGGACCATCCAAAGGGCTTGGGTTTCATCCATCCACAGAACTGACAGGCAAACTTCTCCTAATGTGAGTTTAGCATCCAGCAGTATTAGGCAGGGGAATCTGATACTCACCTTCGCATTTGATGGATTATACAATATGCTAAATGGTGGTGAGTACCATGGGAAAAAATGAAGAATGATGGGAGTGTGGGAACACAAAACAGAGGCATACAGTGGCAACAGCAGATGGAGAAGGCGGCATTGAATCAGAGATCTAGAAGAGGCGGGCTAGGGAAGGCGCATACTAATGCGTTGGTGCAGAGTTAGCTAGGCAGGGAGATAAGTGGGTGCAAAGGTCTTGGGTGGAGCATCCCTGGCTTGTTCAACAAAGAGGAAAAGGTCCATGTTGGTGGCTCTTACTCACCTTGGTGAGGAAAGGAGGGGCTGATGTTTTATGGGAGCCTTGCTTTGTAGGGTCTTACAATCATAGTGAGGATTTATCTTGTGTTCACAGTGCTATGCGGACCAGAAAAATAATAAGGGTTGACTCGGGTAGTAAAAGAGCTACTCTGACACTGCTTGGTGTCAACGGCTTCAGGTTCAGGTTTCTTAGTCTCAATTTTTGCTTTATTACATATCAGTAAATGTGATGAATCCTTCTGTGTCTGATTCTACACACATAAAACAGATAAAGTAGCAGCCACATAAGTATGAAAATATGAAATGAAAAACGTCAGGCAAACCATTAGCCTAACTCCAGGGAACCATGGACTGTTTGGGCTCACATGCTCAGAAAGTGAATGCACTATCTTACTACTTTATGTCTATCCCTTCAAAGGTACTGCCATTCTCACAAAGGTGGTAATGAGTCACTGGGAAACATTGCCCCGCTTCCGAATCTGACACGAGGTAGGACATATGAAGACCATAAATCATTGAGATGTTTGCTGAGAAGGGGAGAAACCCACTGACTGTTGCAGAGAATGAAAGAACCAACAGTGTCACAACTTCCAGTCGTCGTGACAAGGCGTACCAGTTAGTATTTATGTTTAGCAAATGAGCCCCATACCTAAATCGAGAAACGTGTGACTCTGGAATCAGACGGCTCCTTCACCAGGCTCTCACAAGGTATCAGCTGGGGCTGCAGGCACTGAAAACCGTGGTGAAGGATCTGCCTCCAAGCTTGGTCCTCAGAGAGTGATGGCGTGAGACCTCTGTTCTGCACTGTGTGGTGCTCTGACCTGCAACGCTTGGGGACTGACCTGACTGGGCAACAGGGAATGGAGAAACAAAAGACATGTATACAGAAAAGCTGGCATAGAGTGGGCCATGGACTCTGATGGAGATGAGCCAGCAGGTGGGAAATTTAGAACATTTATTATATACAGCTGAACAAGGAGGCAGGTTTACAGTACACAGCCGAAGGAGGAGGGCTGGTTAGCTAGTCTTGGCATGGGTCTCTGTAGAGGAACAATCCCAGGCTGCAGTCTTCCGAGACAAGGAAGATATGCTTGATACTTCCTGAACATGGTGGTTTTTAGCTAAAAGTCAACTGTCCACCAACATCCAGGCCAGGGAAAGGCCTTGCCATTGCCACGAGTCTGAGGCTTTGGGTCCTTGACATGGCTGTGTTTATGTTAACAATACACCTTCACTCAGGACATCATCTCTCCACAGTGTGAGGTCACTTGAGTGTCTTTGTCATGTGGCAGCTGACTTCCCCCAGGTGAATAATCCAGGAACAAGCTAGGAGGAAGCTGCAGTGCCTCTCATGCCCTGGATTCAGAAGTGACACACTGTCATTTCCCACCATAGACCATATTTACTGAAGTCGCCGGGTTTAGCCTACTCTCAAGGGAAAGCAAATGAAGCATCATCTCTTGTAGGATTATTTTCTTTGTTAATTTTAGTTGGCATATAAAATAATAGATTTCCATATGACATGTTCATGCATGTATGCTGTTCTACTTTTCTCATGTTACCCGTCCCCCTGTGAGAATCGCTCTCTGAAATTTCCAAGAATCCGTGGACATATTTTCTTTTGTTGCCTTGATTTATATGGAAAAGAGGATTATTTAACTCAATGGCAAAGCCTGGAGAGTCAAGCTCAGCACTTGTATCTGGTGAAGCCCCTCTTGCTGGTGAAGATTTTTCAGGAACCCAAGAAGGTAGGTTAGGGCTCTGCCCAGGGAGAGAGGTCTACACACGAGATAGGGCCAAGCTGGCTTGTATCCCAGATCCACACCCTAGATAATCCAGCAACTCGTGAACCTGTAATTCTTAACTAGATTAACTCATTCCTCTGCCTTCAGGACTCAATAACCTCTCAAAGGTCCCAGCTATTCCCACTTCTTAATACTCACAATGAGGACTAAATTTCAGCAGGAGTTTGCTCTCCACGTGCATTAATTAGTTATGTAAAGTGATGGGTTTCATCATGGCATTTCCATACATGCATATAATATGCTTTGATCATAATCCTTCTTTCCATAACTCTTTATGGTCTCTTCTCCCTCTTTTCTGCTTCCATATCTCTAACAACCCCTCTTTTACTTTCTTGTTTTTTTTCCTCTAGCTAGATTTCACAAATGAGCAAAATCATGCATAATTTATCTTTATAAGATTGGCTTATTCCATTTAATATGATGAGCCCTCGTTTCATTTTTTTTTTCCTGAAGTAACACAATCTTATTATTGTTTATGGCATAATAAGACTCCATAGTATGTGTACACATTTTCTTCACCCATTCATTCACTGATGAGTACCTAGGCTGATTCTATAGCTTGGATATTGTGAATGGTGTAGAGATCAACACCGGCATGTGTTTCAATGGAGATGCTGAACCATAGGCATACACTGGGACCTAATCCATTGTAATTAACAACTCAAACCAAGGGATGTGTTCTAGAGAGAGCTAATTGTTAGTGAAGTCTGTTTCATGTTGTGCCAAAAGGAGATCCAAACCTCTTACTGACATCACTTTCTTTTTACATCAGCACATTTCACTGCAGCAACACTGGCAGAGACATCCCCACTTGCACACCCAGCAAGCTTGCCACATCCCTGCAGGCCAGCCACACATAGGCATCATTCTGTCTCCGGCAGAAAGTAGAGACAACTGTATTAGGGACTCATGACACTGTTCACTGGACACTTGGGCACAGTTCACCGAAGCAAGGAGTCAGGGAAGGTGGCCTAGGCAGATGGTATTCTGGCTTTTTAAACTTTTTAACTGTGTATATTTTTGAGAATTTCATACATGAGCACTGTATTCACATCATGTCTACTCCTCCTGATCCTCCTTGTGACTGCTCCTATATGCCTTCTATTCTCTCTCAAATTGAAGACTGCTTCTTCTATCATTATTATTGTTACACACACACACACACACACACACACACACGTATATATATCTAGTGTTACTTGTGTGTACATGCATTTAGAGCTGAGCATTTGGGACTGAATAATCTGTTAGGGAGCTCATCCCTAGAAAAACTAAATTCTCCATCTTTCAGCAGCCATGACTACCTATAGTTCTTCATCTAGGAAAGAGGACCTTGTGAATTTCCTCATGCACAATGACATGTCAGCTGGTGTAGTCATTAAGCAGGTCTTGTCTAGGCGACCACATCATAGAGATTTCTCAGGTGCAGTATCCCTGTCTTGTCTAGAAGACACTATCTGGCAACAGATGTCCTGGCTCTCTAGCTTTTTTAGGTGAAACAATGTTGTATTCTCTGACAGATAAGAATAATCGTGCTTAAAGCTCTACTTTGCCTATAGACTGCTTCTTCCTGGAATTCTGTTTTGTTTTTAGATATTATGGTGTAGTTCCTACTTAGTCAACTAATAGTTCATCCGACAATTTTGTGTAAGACAGCTTCTACATTAAATTTACTTTCCTGAGAGATGTTTGGCACAATAACAACTGATATTTCTCAGTAGTACTCAAAACGTCTAACATTTTTTTGTTATGCAGTGACCTTTAGCTCTAATTCTGTCACAATTTGTGGAGGTATTAAAAACATATTCATTATTTTATAACTACATATTGTTTTACTAACCAAGTATTTAAGACAGACAAAGCGTGGGATCATAGAGGTTTATCATAACATAGTATTGAATAGCAAAATCAAGTAAGCAAACAAACCCAATTGTAGGAGGGACCAATGATAAGTAGATGAATGTACATGAATGATGCTACAACTATACATAAAATACTATCTAGATATTCAGACTTATGATGTCATTATCATGTTTGGTATAGAAAGATATTCTGCTACATAAAAATGGAGGTTGAAAAAAAGTACAGTTTCTATGGCGTTATCATATGGAAAGCTGCCTGTGGTTAAATGTGTACAAAAGAAAAGGTGTTGACATTTGTTTTTTGTTAATGTATCCAAAGACGAGTGAGCATGCATATTTTTTCTTTCTTTTTTTTTTTTTTTTTTTTTTTTTGCATGTCTGGATTTTCTGGTTTTTCTACAACTGTTGCCTAAACATTCCTAAGCAGATCTCCGCCTCCACCAGTTCTATAGGTCTGGCAAAGGCAGGAAGGAGGGACTGGAGGAAGGGAGGGAGAGAGGGACAGAAGAAAGAAGGTTGCTCTGGCTTCCCGGATCTACTACCTGAAGCAGCGGAGTGTTCCTGGAGAGCTGGGAAGGCCAGAGGAAGTCCTTCAGAGTCCTAGGAAGAAGACTGTCTATAGAAGCTCCCTTCATTGGGGGAGAAGGTGCAGCAGGAGGTGCTTTGGGGAGTTTGGGATGGTGTGAAATCGTTCTGGGAAATCCTGCTCCTCCCTAGTGAGTTTCAGGGCTCCTCCCTGATCATTAGTGTACTCCATGTACTTAAAGGACCAAGGCATCTTGGAAGAGCAGGCAAACAACCACAGGTTCCTGCCTGGAGGAAGGAGAGATCTGAGGGTCCCTTCGTGGGGTCTTTCCTGACTTCCAGATCCAGAATTTCCTGCTATGGAAAGGCTGTTCACATGTTAACAGTCTTTGGAGCCTGCTTTCTTCTCAGGCCTCTAATTTCCCAGCCTTTTTTTGCCTAAAATTTCCCACTGTTTATTTTGAAATAGGGTCTACATACTGTGGCGCTCATTATGGTCCTGAGTGGGGCACTGTGCTTCCGGTGAGTATTTGTTCATCTGATTTGGTGGTGTTCTCAAAAAAACGAGTTCCGGGTAGACAAGAAGGGTCATTCTCTCAGCTGGGCTGTCACAGGTAGCTGGGAAGACGGGACCAATACTGCCCTTGGAGCTCTTCTGACTTCCTTCAGACTGGGGAAGGACTGAGTGGGATTCTCACAGGTTCCCAATTCTAAATTTACTGGATGGGGGATGGGACAAGGAACTAGGAAGTCTAGAGTCATTTTTGGTGAAAAGGAGAGCTGGGTGTCCCTTACAGAGCTCCACTGTTGCCTCCCATGGCCATGAATTGCCATGGGGCCAGCCACTGTACTAATTCCTCCATGGTCCTTTCTGGGGGTGGGAATAACACAAAAGCTCATCCATCTGTTGCTCCCTGGTATGCACAGAGTCAGGCACCCTACTGTAGGTTTTACAGCAGCGGATGAGAATGGTCCTTACTCTCACTGGACTCAGTTTATAACTTGTCACCCCTCTGTATCTGTGGTTCCTTCAATTACAGATTCAACAAACTGAATTGAAAATATTAGGAAAATTTTGCATATGTGGTGAACATATGCAGGCTTCCTAGTTATTACTTCCTTGAATAACAGCTTACCTATTTATGTACTGTTTGCCTGGTATTGGGTATTACAATAATGTAGAGATGATTAAAGTATTCAGGAGGATGGACACCAGTTAGATGCAAATACTACAGCCATTTTATAGAACAGCCTTAGCATTTGTGGGTTTGGCTATCTGTAGGGGGTCCCAGAACCAATCCCTGTGCTACCAAGGGGTTGGAGGATTTCTCCAAGTGTGTTCTCTGAAGCTTAGTCCCACGAGATAGTTCATGCAACAGTGTTCTCTGACTGAGTAAGGTGTAGAATGCTGCTTCCTTGTCATATTTGGGGCTAGGGAGATGGCTCAGGGGATAAAGTTCATGTTAGGAAATGTGACTTCCAGAGTTCATATCCCCAGACTCTGCATAAAAGCCTGGTGGGTGTCTGAAGCCAGCCTCTAATCTCAATACCTGGGATGGAGAGACAGGAGAACCCTGGGGCAAGATGGCTAGACTAGTCAAATTGGCAAGCTCCAGGTTCAGCAAGAGACCCTGCCTCAGGAAATAAAGTGGTGTAAGATTAAGAAAGACACCCAAGGTGGAGTCATGGCCCCCAAGTACATGCTCAAACTTGTGGGCATGCACACCACACACAAACACACATACACACACACACACACACACACCACATACACATACACATGCAAAAAAAATGTTTGGCCAGACATCAAAACAATTTTTTACACTGTAAAGTTTTCCCCATATGATGTCAGCAGAGGTCTACTTAAGTCTACTGAAGGTCTACTTAAACATATTTCACCCTACAGAGTGTCAAAAAAGCAGCTGAAAAGTAACTTTAAACAATAAAATAGAAGTGCAAGGCCCTGGGTTCAGTCCTCAGCTCCGGAAAAAAAATAAAATAAAATAAAAAAATAAAATAGAGCTTTAAAGAAAGTCCTCAGGATGGAATATATGGTCCAGTGGAAGCAAATGTGATTTGAAATGCTCAGTAAGAATGGAGGGAGCCGAGAAGAAGAGTCAGGCAGAACTGTGGGTCTGAGGCCAATCTGGTCTGCATAGTGAGTTCCAGGCCAATCAGGGCTATACAGTGAGATCCTGTCTCAAACAAAAAAAAAAAAAAAAAACCAAGCATCAGATTTTAATTCGGAAGAGTTCTGGGCGATATTTAACCCACTGTCATGGTTTAACAATGAAGAGAGTCATACCCAGAGAGGGCAAGTATTTAGTTTGCTGCAGCTCATCCCCAAACCTTCCTGTGCAGAGTTAGCTCAGGTAAAACCCTCTTATGCTCACAGGGATCCCACAGGGCTAAAAATGTCTAAACAACTTGAGGCTCATCAATACAGGTTTAATAAAAAAGAAATCCGTGTGTCAAGAACATCAGAGAAGGTTGGAGAAGTGGTCTCCTGGCTTTGAAGAGCCCAGGGCTCCAACTCATAGACTCTTCCAACCTAGCAGAGAGGAAATTTTCTAGGATATAAAATGTTTAATATGGGGAGAGAGCAGACCTCAGATACAGATAGGTGGCAGAGGGGTGATCTTGCAGAGCTAGGACTGAAATCTGGTGGCTGTGTCTGGCACAGTGGAAATAGAAGAAGAGAAGAGAGTTTTGGGAGACCTTTTGGAGCCAGGGCAAGGTAGAGTGCTCATCCCTGTTCTTATGGAGTCTTGTCCCTTCCCGGTGTTTCAGAATGAAGGATTCAGCCTTGAAGGTACTTTACCTGCACGACAACCAGCTGCTGGCTGGAGGGCTGCATGCGGGGAAGGTCATTAAAGGTTGGTATCAATGAGTCCCAGGCCTCTGTACTCTTTGGGGTATGTGTTTAGAAGCCTTGAATGGCTCTGTAAACCAGCGGCAGGCTTGCAGACCAAGAATCACCATGTCAGATAGGGCAGAGTAAAACAGGCTTCAAGGAAAGTGGGGACCCCAGGGAAGCCTGTGTAGAAGTGGGATATTGTCCAGGACAAACGACTTATGTTTCCATCACAGACTATTTTGGGTGTTCTGTCACCTTTGGAGACAGTACTGTGCAAAGGGCTGAAATAGTTCTTCATTCCTGAGTGAGTGGGCTCTGCTCCTCCATCCTTCCCTCTAGCGATCCTCGGTTACCCTCAATGCTGAGATCCGGATGGGGTTGAGGGGGAGCTCTGGCCTCTTGCTTACTCACTGTGCCCTCATACTTTGACAGGCCTTCCCACATTGGTGCATACATGCTTACTTGGGCACCCTTATGAGGTACTAGATCCATTTGCTGCGTTGTGTGTACATGTGTGCATATGTGAACACCACATAAGGGTACAGCTATATGTGAATGCACAAGCTCGTGTACATAAATATGGTTATGTGCTTAAGTATGTATATGCATAGTATTTGCACATAAGCATTATATGTGTGTCTATCAATATGTACATGTTTTGATTATGTGTAATATGTATGGGGGTACACACATATGTGATTATAGCTATGTACATATGCATGTATTGATGTAATATGTGTGTGATTGTCTGTGCATGTGTACACGGGATGATGGGTGATGTACAGAGTGAAATCCTCTTCTGCAGAAATCCCACAGGGGCTAAAGACACTAAGCAACTCTAACAGGATAAGACAAGGTCCAGAAAAGAGGCCTGGGAGTCAAGAGAGTTAAAGGGGGTGGTGGGAGGGGTGATCTCTTGGAATTTAGAGAATCTCTCAAAGTTTAGCCCTGAGCAAGAGGGATGGGGTAGGAGGTTGCACCTGGTGTTCCTGAGCTTTGGTTTACAACCTGGGCCAGGTGGCAGCCTTATCCCTGTGTTGGAAGGCAGGATGCCTCACACTGGTTCTAAGCCCTTTAAGGCCCTACTCCTGGGGGAGAGTGGGCAGAAGGACAGCAAGTTCCCGAATCTTGCCTTTTTCCTCTAGGTGAGGAGATCAGCGTCGTCCCAAATCGGGCACTGGATGCCAGTCTGTCCCCTGTCATCCTGGGTGTTCAGGGAGGAAGCCAGTGCCTGTCCTGTGGGACAGAGAAAGAGCCAACTCTGAAACTTGAGGTGAGTCTTGCTGCCGCGTCTTCACCTTCTGGGCCTGAGGCAGGAGAGGCAAGCACACTCTGCCACACTACAGCCTAGGTACCTTTGGATGCTGGCGAAGGCATGTTGAGCCAGCGCTGCCCCCTCTCTGGGGACCTTTCCCTTGCCCAGCTTAGCCCTCTCTCTTTCGCACTCCTGTGTCTCATCCCTCATGCCCCTTTTCTACAGCCAGTGAACATTATGGAGCTTTACCTCGGGACTAAGGAATCCAAGAGCTTCACCTTCTACCGGCGGGATATGGGCCTCACCTCCAGCTTCGAGTCAGCTGCCTACCCCGGCTGGTTCCTCTGCACTGCGCCCGAAGCTGACCAGCCCGTCAGGCTCACCCAGATCCCCGAGGATGCCGCCTGGGACGCTCCCATCACGGACTTCTACTTTCAACAGTGTGACTAGGTCCCCCAAACTCCCTAGGCAGAGGCAGAGTAGGCAATGCGGGTGGGGGGCAGGTAGTGATAGAGGAGCTCCATGGTGGGTGACTTACTCCTCTCCCTCCCCTCCTCTTCCTCGGGACTCCCATTCTGACTTAGGAGGCACACAGCCATTCTCTTCTCCCGGTTCCCAACAAATTCTTCGGGTATCCGGAGCTCAGTGTGTGGACTCCTTCCACACTGGATGGTGCTACCTCTGGTGTGGAACCTATACAAACCACATCGGACAAACAAAGAACAGCTTAAAAAGATTCTCGGGTGAGAGAGTGGTGGGGATGGTTCATGCATTGTGAAATCTGACACAGTGCTTCAGAAGCTCTGCCATCCCCTACTGGGCAGGAGAAGGAGGTATCACGGAAATCTTTGGCTGACTGGGCCCCTTCCCTCAATCCTGCAGCTCACATCCACTGCCTCTTTTATCCCTGCCTTCATTCTCTGGCCCTGGACTGAGAGGGCGATGTCAGGATAGAAGACAGAAAATGGCCAGGCACACTGTCCTGGTTTGAAACCAGAGGTACAATAAAAATCCCTGATTCTGATCTCTACTCACACAGAAAGATGCTCATGAACATTAGGTGGGAAGAGCTTGCTACAAAGTAAAGTATCTTGTATTTTCACCTTAATTAAAATATACTTATCTGTATTATATGTTTTAAAAGGGGTCTGGAAGTGTTTACATCAATTGTAGCAATGTCCAGGTGGGGGCAGTATAGGTGACGTTTCTTTTTATTTGTGTTTATTAACTTTTCCATTATGGAGATGCATTACTTACATTATACTAAGAAAAGGAACCAATATGGTGGGAACTGGAGCAGACATAACTTCTCACTGTCCTCACCCTCTGCTGCCCTGAAGTGAAATCCAAATAGAGCTCAGCTTCTCTGAGTGGCAGGAGCAGAGAGCAAGAGGCAAATCTCAGGAAAGCTGGGAAGAATGTAAAGCATTTGGGCTGGAAAATAAAAGAGGGAAAGAGTGGAGGGAGAGAGGGAGGGAGAAAGGAAGAAGGAACAGAAATGAAGAGAAAAAGCTACCCTGTACTTTGACCTGGGATGATCGCAACCCCTGGGATTCTGAGTGACAGCCAGCTTCTGAGGGGGCCACCGTGCTGGTTAGAAAGTTCCCTCCTCAAATTCATGTCCTTCCCCAATCTATGAGGATCTTCCCTGGGCAGGGTCTTTACAGTTAAAGTGCTGGACTAAGTCTCACTTGACTGGTGTCCTTCAAAAATGAGGACTTGACACAGAAAAGGCACAGGAGACAGACCCATGTGACACAGAGGCAAAGGTTGAAGTGATGTTGCTGCCCCAGCAGAAGAGGGCCACAGACTATGTGGGCCACCAGAAGCAAGGAAGAGAGGAGGAGGGGTTCCTCCCCTGAGCTTCAAAGGGAGTGCCACCTTGCTGATGCTTTAATTTCAGGCTTCTAGTCCCCTGCACTGTCACAGAATACATTTCTGCTGTTTTAAGTGACTAAGCGTGTGGAAATGGTCTCAAGCAGCTGGAGGGAGTGGATGGAGCTGCTAGTGATTCCTGCTTCCTCGTGCTCATTCCCTCTAACCCTCTGCCAGAGTTATCGCTGGACTCTGGAGTACAGCAGAGGTGACAGCGGGTTACTGCAGAGAGCGGACTGGATTATAAAAGACACCTTAGTGAGTTCTTTGGGGCCCTGCTCTTTCTCTGTACACTGGGGGAAGCCAGATTCTATGCTGTAAGCTGCCCTAAAGAGAGGCCATATGGGACATGGACAACAGCTGCATATGTGAGCTCAGAAGCAGAGTCTGCCTGGCAGCCTTGCAACCCAAGTGCTGGCTTGAGCACAGTCTCATGACAGACTGGAACAGAACTGCCCAACCAAGCTCCTCCAGATTCCTGCCTCATAAAAACACCATAAAACAATCAATCTAGATTCCGGAGTAAGTTGATAAGCTGCAGTAAGTAATATTCGATGAAAAAGTATCATGTGCATTTACTTTATTATGATTAAACCTTTTTCCTCCAATATTTTCATTTTCCTTCTCAAAATGAACACCAGACCTTTATTAACCCAAATAGCCCATTTAAAAGCTGAGCGTGCTTCACTTGTTAATTGCTGCCTGTTGCCATAAGGTTTCATTCATCTTTGACCATCTCTGCACTTCCCGCCTCTAATATTCCTGCCTAAAACATAGGGACTAAGAGTGAAAGCAAAAGAAGGGGTCCATATCTGAGCCCCAAGTATTCAGCTATAGCTCACTTGTCAGGCCAGCTTGGCAGGTTTAGAGTTGGCAGGCTAGTAGAAGGACCAGCAAAGAGGTGGCCAGGACAGAAGAGACAGCCTCCATTGTCCTAGAATCTTCAGTCCAGATGCATTTAAGGTTTCCTGAGCAACAGGCAGCACCATTTCTACCACAGGCCCTTGGGGATACTGAGGACACTGACCTCAGATGCCAGGCTTTCTGCATCCCCCATTCACAATGTCTGTCTGTGAGTCAGAGAATCTCATCGTGCATTTTCTATTTGAGGACATTACACCCATCCCATCTGCCCATAGAAATCACTCACTTTTCAATACCCTGCTAAGATATCACCTCCTGTAAGAAGTATTTAAAGAGATGAGCTCACTGGTCATTTGCTATGATGATACTCAGTGCTTATCACAGCGTAAAAAGTTGGCTTGGGGTCTGTGGAACCCAGCTGATCTTAAGGTTGGAGCTGGATCAATATGTTTTTGAGCACCTAGAATAATACTTGGCAAACTTTTGGAACATGGTGAGTACAGAATGTGGAAACTCACAATTCTGGAAATCCTCTCACTTTCCTCCACCCATCTAAATCCTTATGAAAGAGTAGCTCAAATCCCACCTATTCTCAAAGGTCAGAGTGGTTGATTCATCCTTTGTAGGGTGGCAGAATTCAAAAAGACTTTGGCCTAGATGAGCTGACACTTCCTTCCGAAGCCGGAGGGAAAGAAGGAATAGAAACACATTTGTTTTGTCATTGCTACAATGGTAACAGAAAAGGGAGGCGTGTACGGCCTAAGAGAGTCTGGTGTCATGGCTGTTCAGATGAAAACAACCTAGTGTCTTTAGATTTCTGTAATTTTGGTAGAAGCCACAGGCCTGGGTCTATATCTTCAGAGAGGAAATGCCCATGGCAGGTGGGTTTTGTGTCAATTGCAGATATATGAAGAGCAGAGATGTTTCAAGACCAGGGCATGAGGGGAGAGGTAAAGGAGCTGATGGCCTTTATCCTGAAGAAGCAAAATACAGCCCACCTCATGCTTAAAGCACCCAAAGGTCTGCAGAAAAATACACTTCTTTTTATAATTCCAGAAAGCAGCAACAAGACCACTGGGTGAAAATTATTGGTGGACATTTTTGCCTGAATGCCCCCCCAATCTTATCCTTAAAGATCACGAATAACCATTTATGCTTCTCCCAGGGCCTATAAAGTTCCCAGCCTTGCATTTATTGGGGGAAAACTTGACCAACTATTTCTCAAGACGCCATAGCATTTGGCCACTTGGAGGGAGATCCTGATGTCATGTCTAATGGGTTTCTCTAGTGCTACTGTCTCTCACATATGGCCTTGGCTTACAGCTGAGTATGACCTTTGTGGCTTAGCTCCCCAGCTAAACTGTAAAGTTCCTAGGCAAAAGAGACAGTACACTATGTGTCTTTGGCACAGCAGTGTGAAGGCTTGGGACACATTACTATTACTGGTTGCCTGACATGACACCTCACGCTTTTGGTCCCTTTCAAAAGAGGGACGCACACTTGTGAAGAACAAGGGAGAATAAAAAGTGGCAATGAAAGCAAAAATAGGCAACCCAAACCAGGCTCGACGTCACTTTCAGGGTGAGGAGTCTTTAAAAACGCTAAACATTCATTCATTCATTCATCTGTTTATTTATTTATTCATTTTACAGCCCAACCACAGTTTCCCCTCCCTCCTCTCCTCCCAGTTCCTCCCCCCACCCCCACCCCTATGTTCCCACCCACCCCCCAATCCACTCCTCCTCCATTTCTGTTCAGGAAAGGGCAGGTATCCCATGGATATCAACAAAACATGGCATATCAAGTTGCAGTAAGATCAAGCACCTCCCCATGTATTAAAGCTGAGCAACAGACTATTAGCAAGTGTGAGGAGGGTTCCTGAACTGGCTTACCCCAGTCATCAGGAATACTCTAACTGTCAACATAGTCTTTCTCTAGTAGCTGATGGAAGCAGATGCAGAGATCCACAGCCAAGCACCAGGCTGAGCCCCAGGAGTCCAGTTGAAGAGAGAGAAGAAGGATTCTATGACCAAGGGGCATCAAGATCACGATGGGGAAACCTACAGAGACAACCAAACCAAGCTAGTTGAGAACTCATGAAATTTAGACCAACACTTGTGGAGCCTCCACGGGACTGGACTAGGCCCTCTGCACAAGCAAGACACTTGTGTACCTGAATCTGCTCAAGGGGCCCCTGGCAGTAGGATCAGAATCCATATCTGGTGCATGAGCAGGCTTTTTGGAGCCCACTACCTATGATGGGACACCTTGCACAGCCTTGAGGCAGGGGCGAGGGACTTTGACCTGCCTCTACCAAATAGACCAGGCTCTGCTGACTCCCCATGGGAGGTCTTATCTTCTTGTAGGAGGGAATGGAGGGTTGGAGGGGGAAGGCTGGAGGGGTGGGAGGAGGGAAGAGGGGGATCTGTGACTGGTATGTAAAATGAGTAAAAATTTTCTTAATAAAAAAAAAGCTGAGCAAGGCAACCCTGCATGACTAAGATGTGCAACTGTGAGTCCCATGTAGGCTCCCTGGTTGTCAGTTCAGTCTCTGTGATCTCAAGTTGATTGATTCTATGAGTTTTCTTGTGATGTTCTTGACCCCTCTGGTTCCTAAAATCCTTCCTCCCTCTCTCCAGAAGGATTCCCCAAGCTCTGCTTAATGTTGGGCTGTGGGTCTGCATCTGTTCCCACCAGTTGCTTGATGAAGCCTCTCTGATGACAATTGGGGTAATCACCAATCTATGAGTATAGCAGAATATTGTTAAGCATCATTACGTTGACATTATAGTTTTCCTCCAGTCATTTTTGGTTCTATCCTAGGTCTCTGGGTCATCCAGCCTGTGGGTTCTGGTACTCCAGGCAGTGTCAGGGATGAGCTTACTCTCCTGGCATGGGTTTTAGGCTAGGCCACTCCCTCAGTCTCTAAGTCACCCTTACCCCAGCACATCCCATAGGCAGGACAGACTGTAAGTCGATGGTCATGTGGCTGGGTTGATTTCCCACTCCCTCCACTTGAAGTCTTACCTGGTCACAGGAGATGACCAGTTCAGGCTATGTATCGCTATTGCTGGGAGTCTTAGCTGGAGTCATCCTTGTAGATTCCTGGCAGATTCTCTTGTGCCAGGTTTTTACCTGACCCCAAAATCCCCCCTTTCCAGTAGTCTCTTTCAGTACTCTCTCCCTCTGCCCCCCAATAATAGTTCATGTACCCATCCCCACCTACCCACAGTACACTCATGAAATCTCTTCTATTTCCCCTTCCCGGAGAGATCTGGGTGTTCTCCCTTGAACCCTCCTTGTTACCTAGTGGATTATAGTGTAGTTTTCCTTTGTTTTATAGCTAATATCCATAATCCACTTATGAATGAGTACATACCATGTTTGTCTTTCTGGGTCTAGATTACCTTGCTCAGAATGAATTTCTTCTAGTTCCATTTGCCTGAAAATTTTACAATGACATTGTTTTTAACAGCTGAGTAATACTCCATTGTGTAAATGTACCACATTTTCTTCATCCATTTTTCTGTTGATGGACATCTAGATTCTTTCCAGGTTCTGGGTATTATGAATAAAGCTGCTATGAACATAGTTGGGCAAGTGTCCTTGTGGTATGATAAACAGGCTGAGAAAGAAATCAGGAAAACAACACCTTTCACAATAGCCTCAAATAATACAAAATATCTTGGTGTAACTCAAACCAAGCAAGTAAAAGACCTGTATGATATGAACTTTAAGTCTTTGAAGAAAGAAATTGGAGAAGATATCAGAAGATGGGAAGATCTCCCATGTTCATGGATTGGTAGGATTAATATAGTAAAAATGGCTATCTTACCAAAAGCAATCTACAGATTCAATGCAATCCCCATTAAAATCCAAATGCAATTCATCACAGACCTTGAAATAACAATACTCAACCTCATGTGGAAAAACAAACAAACAAACAAACAAAATGATAGCTAAAACAATCTTGTACAATAAAAGAACTTCCAAAGGTATCACCATCCCTGATCTCTAGCTGTACTATAGAGCTATAGTATTAAAAACTGAATGGTACTGGCATAAAAACAGACAAGCAGACCAATGGAATCTAATAGAAGACACTAACGTAAATCTACACACCTATGGACACCTGACTTTCGACAAAGAAGCCAAAATTATACAATGGAAAAAAGAAACCATCTTCAACAAATGGTGCTGGTCTAACTGAATGTCTGCATGTAGAAGAATGTAAATAGATCTGTATCTATCGCACTCCACAAAACTCAAGTCAAAGAGGATAAAAGACCACAACATAAATCCAGATACACTAAATCTGATAGAAGAGAAAGTGGGAAAAGCCTTGAATGCATTGGTACAGGAGACAACTTCCTGAGCAGGGCACCAATAGAGCAGACACTAAGATCGACAATTAATAAATGGGACCTCATGAAACTGAAAAGTTTCTTTAAGGCTAAAGACATTATCAAAGAAATAAAATGGCAGCCTACAGAATGGGAAAAGATCTTCATCAACCCCACATCTGACAGAGGGCAGATTATCAAAATATATAAAGAACTCAAGAAGCTAGACATCAAAAAACCAAATAGTCCAACTTAAAAATGGGGTACAGACCTAAACAGAGAATTCTCAATAGAGGAATTTGAACTGGTGGATAAACACTTAAAGAAATGTTCAACATCCTTAGCCATCAGGGAAATGCAAATCAAAATGACTCTAAGACTCCATCTTACACCTGTCAAAATGGCTAAAATAAAAAACACAAGTGATAGCTCATGGTGGAGAGGATGTGGAGCAAAGGAAACACTCCTCCATTGCTAGTGGGAGTGCAAACTTGTACAATCATTTTGGATATCAATATGGTGGTTTCTCAAAACACTTGAATCAATCTAACTCAAGACCCAGCTATACCACTATATCAGTCATATCATTCTTGGGCATATACCAAAGGATGCTCAATCATACATTAAACATTTTATCTCCTCAGAACAACATAGTACATGAGCATGAATGGTTGTGAAACATAATTTAAGGAGAAAGTGAAGATTTTTAACAAGGAATAAGGATTTTGTTTCTCCAAAAATACTTAGGATGGTGGAAAACATTAATTGGGTTCTAAAAGAATAATGAAAACCTAGCAAAGTTCTATAGTAGTTTCCATTACTTCAAACAAAATAAATGTTTCTAGACATGTATGTCATTGACAAATTGTTAGCTCAAAACAGCAGCAATAGTAACAGCAACAAAAAAACTTAATAATATTTGAGATCTTATCTTTTCTCATCTGGGTCTTCCTCATCAGGTCCTTTGTGGAAATTTGCAAATGACCCAAAAGGGAAAATTACAATAAGGCAGTTAATCTCCAGAGAACATTCTATCCAATTCTTTACCCCTAGTGGTGGATATATAAAGATGGACAAATAGTTTGATGTACAGATGGATAAATGAATATGTAGATGGTTGGATGGATATATAATTAACTGGGCAGGTGAGTGGATAGATTGGGGAAATGGATGGACAGATGGACAGAGTTATGTAATGTCGACTAAAGAATTGAGTCTATTGACCCTGCACTGTTCACATTCTCATACTCCCTAATAATCCAGGGCACATGGCTCCTATACAATCTCATACAAATCTAAGACCAATATCTTCTACAGCTGTGTTTCCTTAGATACTCTGTCTCAGTAAGTTTGCATCAACTAATTAAATCTGAGAAGCAAAGGGTTCCTTCTCATCTTCCCAAATAGAGCCACACTCATGATGTAATCAGCACCTGCTTTATTATGGCCCTCTGGATGCTGCTGGCATCCAGCAAGCAGTAGACTTTCTATTCTTGGTCCTTCAGACCTCTCCAAGTCTCAGATGGAACATCAAAGATGTTTGACCCCAGCATTGTTTATCTAGCAGCAAAACCACTAATAACACAGTCAATGACAGTAGCTATAGAGACAGGAGGTCACTGTCTGGCCTCTGTCAAGGCTTTATGGGTGACTCTCTCCCCTTCCAACAAACACTCATTAATCTCCCCACCTCCTTATTATTTGTACTGTGTTGAAGATATTATGAAATCTCTGGCCTCTTCTTTCCTGATCTGGAGCCAATTACAGATTGCTGTAGGCCTGACCCACCCTGACCAGACATTATAAACACAGTGTTGATTCCCTGAAGAAATCAGTTGAAGGTTCCAGGCATCAGAGTTCCAGACACCAGGATCTACAGGTCAGTAGTGACAGATATTCTCTCTCTCTCTCTCTCTCTCTCTCTCTCTCTCTCTCTCTCTCTCTCTCTCTCTCTCCCTCTTTCTCTCTCTCTCTCTCTCACTCTCTCTTTGACACACACACACACACACACCACACACACATACACACACACACAATTTTTTGTCAATGCCTTCAAAATGCCTAGGCTCTCTAGGGAGAAAGGAATGCCTTTTATAGAATGTTGTGTGATGCTCTATAAGTCTATGAGAACTTGGTAGAATTTAAGGAGAAGTATAGATTGGGTCAAAGCAAGGTCATTATATATATGGAACCACAGAGTTTTGAAAATCATCTTTAAAAAAATCATCTGGGTCAGTGATATTCAGTGTTTTGTTTGTGACACATGGACATTCCTTGGAGATATTCTGTGACTTCAGTAGACAATAGGAATGCCACCAAGGTGCTAGCGTCTCCATCACCTCCTCTGAAGCTGTCTCCATCACCCTTTATCTATCATACGTCCAACTAGTTTCTTTGTTAAAAAATAAATAAAGGAAGGAAGGAAGGAAGGAAGGAAGGAAGGAAAGAAGGAAAGAAGGAAAGAAGGAAAGGAAAGAAAGAAAAGAAAGAAATCTCCTGTGAAATTTAAAACAGTTTTGAAAAAATAATAATCTTATCCAACATCTCATTCCAATAGGAATAGGTTGGAGGCCCAGGGACAAATCAAGATGAATTGGTAGAAGGGTTACTTCTGGAATCCAGCCTTGCAGTCAAAGCCTGATCCATGCGTTTCTGTGTTCTAGTCTTAAGTTCCTGTGTGTGTCAATCATGAGATTGGATAGAGCTATTTACACCAGGCTTCATGATTTCAAGATCTTATCAACTTTCATAAGGCAAACAATTGCCTTAATGTACACTAATAAACAATATAGCAAAGTTTAATAGGAGCTCAGAGTAGTGTTACAACAGTAAATAGGAGAATTGTTAAATTTTGAGTCATGGAACCTTAGTTTGACCTAGAAAGAACCTTGACAACCACATAATCTAATGCCATGAATCTGAGGATTGGCCTTGAGGGGTCATGACCCTGTGCGTTTGAGCTCTCATTCTTAACTGTTGTGTAACTGGACCAACAAGATACTGAGCCCATGTGTATTGAAGCCATATCCAGTGACCTTAGTATGAGTGATGTGAATGGTCAGTGATGAAGGGGGGTAGCTTTTGAGCAGGGAAACCAAAGGCAACTCGGTGTATGCCCTTGGAGAGGATGAGGAAGGAGTCCTGGAGAGACAAATGAGATACTATTGCACAAGCAAACTAGGGCTAGATGGTAGCAAAATAGGTGACCATTGTAGATTCTAGAACTGGGCAGGAATGTGGTCAAAGATGTATTTAAAAAATTAATTCCGTGTGCTTTACATAGGTTGGGCTGAAGGTACAGCAACCAGGAGGGCTAGCATGTTTACAGTAGTGACTGAAAACAAAAACAAAGCTACATTTGAAAGGAATAATTCCTGAAGAGGAGGAGAGGCAGATTTTCAGCTTCCCAGGGTTTAACGTTCACTGTTGAGAGGAGTGTTATGAAAGTGAGACAAGCAGACTTGAGAGAGATAAGTGGGTTGAGAGGAGAAGATAGCTAACTCAACCTTCCTTGTGACTGTCGACCCTGGGATGACCTGAGGAAAGGGACTCTACCATGTGCCTGCGACAGATAAAAGGGGAAAGGTGAAGAAATCAGCTGATGTCAGATTCCAAGGAGGTAGTGAGAAATAGAAAAATAATTCTTAAGATGCCTTGGGGACAATAGGCTTCATATAGACAATGCACAGGAGAATGAGGAGAATGTTGAGGGATCTCAGCACTGTCTGTTGGTGGCACTTGATCCAGGACAGGAGAGTTAGAGTAGTCTGAGTCAGCCAAGGTCCACGTCCAGGAATAGATTAGAGAAAGAAAAGGGGGACACAGGCCCAAACTGAGTGAATGGCTGTTTGGGGTTAACAAGGAAAGGAAAACTTTGGAAATCCAGTGTGTGGCACATTGGGAAGAATATCAGGCCCCCAGGCTTCCTGTGTGACCACGAACTAGCATGAGTGAGTAACTTCTTACTCTTCTAACACAGTCTAGCCAAAACCTACGCAGAGAGACCCTATATGGGAGTCTGTAGGAAACTTTGGAAGTCTGGGCTGTGCCAAGATGGTGAGTTCTCAAGCCCTGAGGATCCAGCTTGACTAGACCAATGCTGGACTTCTGTTGCCTGTTTGAGCTGACATTGACCAAGAGTTGAAGCTGCCAGCCTGGATATGCAGCTTCACACACACCTACCTACTTCATTGGTCCCTCTTGGACTTGAGTCTAGCTTCCTGGCTGCTCAGACTTCCTCTACCACAGCCAGAGGATCCTCTGTGGTCTGGCTCAGAGGGAACATGTCATCAAACAGGCTTGCCTTGAGGATGTTCTGCTATTAGTCTACCTGGGCTAGAGGAATTCACTGTTCTTTACTGCTCCAAATGTGGTCTGGGGACCAGCAGCATTATCAAGACCCGGCTGAATGTTTAGAAAGCAGTCTCAGGCTTCATGCCAGACCTGGAGAACAAGACTCACTATTTTAGCAAGAATGCAGGATATATAAATACGTATTAGAGAGTGAGTACTGGGGAAATGACTGAATGGGTGAAGCACTTGCCATGCAAATGTGAGGGTCTGAGTTCGGATTCCCAGAACCCACACAAAGCTGGACACAGTAGAAGACATCTATAATCACAAGTGGTCCTATGGTGAAATGGGAAGTGAATCCAGAGATGCTCTAGACACTATGGGCTAGCTAGCCTGGCATACATAGCAGTAAATAAGAGATCCTGTCTTAAATGGCGTGAAAAGCAAGGACCAATACCCAAGGTTGTCCCATGACCTTCACATGCACAGCATGGCACATGTGTGCCTGTACTCACACACACAAACACATTACACACATGCACACATATGAAACCCACAGAGTGAGGACGACTGACCTGACATATCAGTTCCTAAGCCTGGCTCATTATTTGAATCACTTCAAGCACTAGAGACTAAGGACAGGGGGAAAAATACTTACCAAATGATTCAGATGTGCAGGCATGTTTTGGCGTCTATGACTTTAACTAAACACCTCATATTTTTAAAGAATAATGCTTACATTACAAAAGGAATCCAATCTACTGCAGGAAAAATGTTAAGGAATATTAGCAATCATTGACAATCCTGCCAGCCACAAATGAGCGCTGTGAGAGCACCAACAGTCTTTGTTCCCGTGTGTGTCTCTACACAGCTATGAATTTAGTTGTAATTATAATGAGCAGTATTTATAACCTACACTTTTCCCTTCATATATTTGGGAAATTTTGTGCCATAAATGTCATCATTAACGAGCATATACTTCTCATTTACTGAATGTGTCGTTCCCTTTCAGCCAATTGCCTATTAGTGGACATTGAGGGTATTTCCAACTTCCCAACCTTGTAAAAATATTCAGTTCAACTCTTTTATAATTAGACATTTGGGTGATCCCTCACCTCTCCCTGGAACATGGGCAACAACACGTGCAATCACGGAACAGACAGAGTGCTTGGTGCCTGACTCACAGCATCAGCATTTGTGCAGAATCGTCACTGTTATCAGTGCCCTGTTATCCTTCACTCTCAACAGGTCTTAAACTTTTGCCCAATTACTTCCCACGGTGACAGAATCATATAACCAGTAATAAAAGCCACTTGGGCTACAGCCCCATTTCTTATCATACCAGACCATGGATCTCAGTGACACCAAGGTGTCTGAATTCCTGCAATCAGCATCCACCTTGTCTTCCTTACCTGGCTCCCTCAGTATCACTTCTTCCATCTCCAAGTCTCATTTCTCCCCACATTCTTCTTTTCTATCTCATTTTCTACTTTCTTACATAATTACTTCTTTTTTATCCCCCTTCCTGCTTGGCATGAATCAGATCTACTCAGTAAGCCTCAGGCCTAGTCATCCCTGCATTTACTCTTGGGAGCTGTTCTGCTTGGATCTGTTCTGAGTTTCTTGTGTGCTATTCTGGATTGGACTTTCTGGGTGATCATTTGAGTGGGGAACTCTGGGATAGGATACTCCTCCAGGAAAGAACACAGTCCTGGGAATCTTCTGTAGCTTGGGGTTTATATAGGTCACTCTCTTCACATCACAGTGCTCATTTTCAAAAGCACAAGTCTCTGTTTATCAATCCTGTTCTGATTTTCACCTGGGAAAAAAAAAAAGAGAGGCATTTGGACAGACTCTTCACACATGTCAGCAGCTCCAGTTCCCAGGAACGATGCTTCCTAACCTTCAATCACCAGCTAAGTTGTTCTTCCCTAGGCTAAGTGTCTTACTCCCTGCCGAGTGACTGGGACAGAGCAGGGTGACTGTCCAGCCAAGCTGGGAAATGGGACTGGATCTGCCCTGAGGTTATCCCCAATCTGTGGAGCACCCACCTCTGAGCCTGGGAAGTGAGATGGTAGGCTATTCAGGTGAATCTGCTCTCTAGATTCTAAGAGTTGGCATCAGCAGATGGATAAGTCCTAGGCTCGCACCTCTGCCGGCAAAACCTGATCTAATGGTCAGGAATAAGGAAAAGGCAGAGCTGCCTAGAGCTAGGAGGGTGGGGAGACCATGGTGGATTCCGTAATGCCTAGGGGTGGGGACAGCTTGTGGCTGGGTAACTCTGAGCCCCAGGATGGCTGCCCCCAAATACACATCTCTGCTTTTCTGACAGCTTTTTTTCTTCTTTTCCGCAGTAAAGACCAGACTCTCTAACTGCAGGAATGTGCTCCCTTCCCATGGCAAGATACTACATGTGAGTAATTTTTCTCAGTCAAGGGGTCGGGGGGAATCACACGAGAAGGGAAAAGGCTGAGTCAAAGGAATGAAGCTCCCTCTGACCACAAAAACTCAAGCATTAAATAATCACTCTTCATCTTTGTCAATAACAACAGCCCTCTTTCCTGGTGGCAGATTAAGAAATTTGTAAGGAGAGTATTGCTAAGTCCATTTTACAGATCTGGAAATTGAGGCTCCAAGAGGCTGTATAATTTTCCTCCATGCCATACAACTACCCAGAAGCAGAGGGTGGGCTCAGACTCCATGTTCTCTGAACTGATATATCTATCTCTTAGAAAGCTCAAACAATCTTGAGTCCCAGTGGCAGCATTTTTATGGTGACCTTAACTGATACCTGAATCTTTAAAAAAAAAAAAAAAAGTTTCTCTATAGCCCTGGCTAGCCTGGAACTTGCTATGTACATTCGGGTGACCTCAAACTCACAGAGCTCTGCTCACCTCTGCCTTCCAAGTGCTGGGATTGAAGAATTTACCACCACACTGCTTCCTTGACAATAACTTAGTGGTGTCTAAATAGAATGCTCCAGCAGGTGAACTATTAAGTCCCACCCAATTCCCCAAGTCTACGAAGAATGCCAGGTGGCAAGGTCTTCACTGACCTTTGTTCTTAATGAACAAGTGAGCCTGCTTTAAAAACAATGGTGGATCTGTTCTTAAACAGCCATTACCAGCTGTGGCAGAGTCAGAAGGGCTCCTGGAGGTGATGGCATTGTTCCAGATGTTCTGCTCTCAAAGGTATTGGAAGCTCCCTGGGCTCTGAGAGCAATTGATGGGCATCTCTGGAACCAGCTGGGCAACTAGGCTAATAACAGGCATGGTTTAGATGTTTCACGTGCGTGACAGTTTCTCCCCAGCTTCCCTGATGCATACTTACCCTCCCAGGCAGGTCATTAGATACACAGCCTTCCCCAGTGACTAGTCAGGCCCTGATCTAGTTCTGGTTCAGCCTCCTATATTTGGTCCACCCAGAGTTTTCCTCACCATGGCCAGAATGGGGCCAGAATCTAGTGACATAGACTTTATTTTCAGATCTCTCTCTCTCTCTCTCTCTCTCTCTCTCTCTCTCTCTAGTTTACAAAGCAAATCACACTTATTACATCCTCAATTCCTTCATTAATGAGTGGTTCTGTCAAAAAACAAAACAAAACAAAAAAGCAGGCCCAGAAAATCTGGGATTGGACGCACTGTGTCCCCGGGATACCTGAGTCTCAAAGCAACTACTCAGACAGCCATAAAAACATCCTCTATCTCTTCACGAGAAGTCACCGGCTACTGTCACTTACGGGAGCCTCTGACAATCATGAGCCCAGGAACTGTTTCTGCCCTTTTTGGAGCAGTGTCTCTCTCCTCTCTGGAAACGGTGAATTTACCAAAGGCTCAGCGTGGTAGCCCAGAGCACAGGGATTGAAAGACACAATGATCCCTGAAGGCAGCAGGCCATTAACCTTGCCCTCCTATTTCAGAATCAAAGATGCACATCAAAAGGTTTTGTACACACGGAATGGCCAGCTCCTGGTGGGAGACCCTGATTCAGACAACTGTAGCCCAGGTGAGCCTCCGGGGGCCTCTCTTCTGGGACTTGCCCAATCTCTGCCTGTTACAGGCCCTCACTCATTTCTTCTCTCATGTCTTTAGAGACATGAGAATGCTGTCCCCATGATAATGAGAAGAGGTGAGGGGCAGCTTCAGCCTGTCCTGGTGAGTTCTGCTCACCCTACTGTCTCCATGCAAAAACAGGCCAGGTGTGGCCAGGCCCAGCTGCTCCTTGCTGAGTCATATCTTGCTAAAAGCCTTCCATCTGGGGTCCCTTCACTGCCTGAATTGCACTCTCTCTTACCTCCCAGAGAAGATCTGTATCCTTCCTAACCGAGGCCTGGACCGCTCCAAGGTGCCCATCTTCCTGGGGATCCAGGGAGGAAGTTGCTGCCTGGCATGTGTTGAGACAAGAGAGGGGCCATCCCTGAGGCTGGAGGTGAGAGACCCCTCCTCCTTCTGGAGGACACACAAAGTCAGTCTTGCCCCCAGATTGCAATAACATCTTTGAATCCGCATGTCCCCTCTCTTGTCCTCCATCTCTCTCTTTGCCTCCAGCAAGGGGATCCTCGCCTTTCGGTATCTACAGAAGGAACATCCTTGTTTAAAGCTCTTTTCTATTGAGTTCTTTGGCCAAGCTCCTGAGCCGTTAGGACCTGACGCCCCACACAGGACACCCATCTCATCTCACAGCTGGCTCTCTTCTCCCCACAGGATGTGAGCATCGAGGACCTGTACAAGGGCGGTGAACAAACTACCCGTTTCACCTTCTTCCAGAGAAGCTTGGGCTCTGCCTTCAGGCTCGAGGCTGCTGCCTGCCCTGGCTGGTTCCTCTGTGGCCCAGTTGAGCCCCAGCAGCCAGTGCAGCTTACCAAAGACAGTGAACCCTCTACCCGTACTGAGTTCTACTTTGAACAGAGTCGGTAAGGAGGCATGAGACTGAAGTCCAACCTAGTGCCCCCAAACTGAGCCCATCTTGCTCAGAGTCTGTGGGAGGCAGAATGATGGTCCACCAATGATGTCTGAAAGCCTTAATCCCCAGAATCTGTAACTATGTTACATTAAATGGCAAAAAGGACGTTTCCTTCATGGTCCTTTTGACCCGATGAAATCATATGAGGCCTCATGAGAAAGAAGGAGTCAGAAAGAGACTGGGGTAAACGTCGCTACTAAATTTGAGGATAGAGATAGGGACCATGAGATGATGAATGTGAGTGATTTCTAGAAACTGGAAAAGGCAAGAGCTCTCCTGACACCGATTTCAGAGTTTTCTGGCCTCCAGAATTGTACAATAATATACTTCCATTGTTTTAAGCCGCTAAGTCTGTGGTAGTTTATTGAAGCAGCCGTAGTAAGACCTGTGTTTCATATGCAATTCAAAGGGCAGAGGTACCCTGGTGATTTCTTAGAAAGACACCCACAGATTTTCTTGGATGTTGGGTCCAGAGTTCAGTGGAGTCCCTGTGTCAAGAGGATATCACAACCCAGAATATCAGGCTGGACTCTTCTGGGAGTTTATAGTTGCACCCTTTGCCCAAGAGCCCCAGCAATTTTTCATTTCTTTGAAAATCTGTGTCCCTGCTCTAACATGGATCTAGCCTGCACTGTCCTGGTTCAGTGAGGGGTGAGCTGCTGGCACTCTTGTGTTACCAGTGTCTAGAGCAGTGCTGGAGCACAAAAGGTTCTGCATACAAAATCTTGACTGCGAAGGTGACCATGAGGTTCTGGTTAGATACTCAGGATATGATCCAAAAAGAGATTCAGTGCAAGGTGGACTGATGAGGAGAGCTACCCGGGAAGAACAGGGCTGCACAAAGGGACATCTAACCCTGGACTCAAAGGAAAACGAGTTTTCCTGTCAGAGAACATGGGGTCAGGCATTCCAGGTAGAATCAACAGTTCAGGAAGGTGTGATGGAGGAGAGCCCCAGGCATGTCTGGGGTATGGTGTGTCATCCATTTGGCTGGAACCCAAGGCTTGCAGTTAAGGAGTTGCTGAAAATTAAAACAGGAAGATGGGTGGAATCCAATTGTGAATGACTTGCAAAGGAGTTTAGGCTGTATCTGGGAGGGCCAGAAGAATCATCTGGTATTCCAAGCAGGGCTCCTGTGATCATCCCTGAACTGACCTAGATGCTGCCAGAGCCTCCATTCAGCCCCACATCCTCAGTCCATGATCAGGTACCTCCAGAGGTCAGTTTCTGTGCTCTGGTCCCATGGGTAGCCTGACCCATCTTCTCCCACTGGTGCATGCCTCCTTCTATTGTGAGCTAGAAGATGAACACATAAGCCTAGGCATGTTAGAGTTTATCTGAGTGATTCGTGAGTCAGGCAGCACCAAATGACAAGTTGTTTAGGGATTTACCAAGGGGGGCTCATTAGAGGATAGGGGGAGTAGTTTTAGAAGGCATTCAGGAAACAAGGGGAAGAAAAATTTGATTGCCTCAAGTGGAAAGTCCCAGCTTAAATGTTAGTCAGTAGTTTCTAATTGTTTGAGCTTCTAATTAGAGGTTAGTTGGCAGTTTCTGGTTAGTTAATCTAAGTTTCATTTCTTAGACTATGACCATTCTCTGAGCTGCACATTGGTGTGGTAAAGTAAGAACTCAAGACTTAGAATAGGCTCCCAGTTAATTATTTTAACAATGATCACTCATTCTTTTTGGCCTCCACGATCCGTGCCCATGGGCCACCCAGGCACATCAGGCCTCCTGGCACCAGCAGAATCCCATTCTCTGCACAGACAAAAGATATTTTCAGGATCTGGTATTTGCTAAGTTTACATTGGTGCTGGGGAGAAGACCCAAAGGCCTTGAAGGCATGGCCTCTGCCCTTCAAGGACACACAGTGTACAGGAAGGAGAGCTGACATTATAAAGCAGATCACCTTGTTTCAGACTGGGCAGGGCTGAGGCTGAGAGCTTAGCTTAGTGGGAGATCACTTGCCTGACATGTCCAATGCTAGGGGAAAAAACACACTCTGGGGATGTTGAAGTGACTTCAGTGGAAAAGGCATTCATTTGCTCATGAGCCTGATGATCTGAGTTTGATTTCTGGAGCTCATATGGTGGAAGGAGAGAACCAACTTCCGGAAGTTGTCTTCTGACCTCCACATGTGGGCCATGGTGCATCCCTACCACCACCCCAATATACCAAGATAAATAAATAAATTAGAAAAATCAAGGAAAACTCACGTCCTGCAGAGCTCTGGTAGAATTAGTGGCAGGCTGTTATGGTACTGGGGGGGGGGTGTCAAAAATCAAAAGTGAAAGAAGCTACTTCTGACAGGAACTCCAGGGTCGCTTTTCTGTCATATCCCAAGACTCGTACTTAACTTCCTCCTCCTCCCTAGAAAAACCACACCATCTTCTCAACCAGGCTACAGATGTTATAATTATGTAAATTGTGGGAGAGGCACACTCCAGATCTTATCCACTCTTGTATATCTTAGAATGGTGGGTGTGGGGACAGGAAGAGCGGCTGGTACACAGCGTGAAGACCTCTTAGGTGGCACTCAGGAACTTGGTGGGTTGGCAAGGAAATGCATGTGGCTGTGTGTGTATGGTGTGCATTGTATGTGCGCACACACATGAGTGCCCTGGATGCAGACTGTGTATATCCGCCGAAGAATTTAACGTATGCAGCAGTTCATTTACAGGATTCATTCCAAAAGGTTCTAGATCAACTCTACCCTAGAGGGCAATATGTTCAAAGTCTCCTAAATCATTCAAACCAAGATTCAAATTTTACATTGGCTGATATGTCTCTTTGGACCAGATTTTTATTTTAAGAAATCAACTTGAGCATCACTGTAGACCCAGTGAACAACTACATGAAGCACACACAAAACATCCCTAGATACATGACACACGTTAGGTCAAGCGAAGGCAATCCAGGCTTAGGAAAGAAAAAGTAAGCAAAGGAAAGTGAATAAAACTTTAGTGAGCATCATGTTATCCTGGGTATCAGTAAGCAAAAATCAAAAACCTGATGTATTGGCATTTGGATTATGTGACCACATTTTAAGTTGGATTTCACATTTGCATAACTAAATAGTTTACTGTGATGCTATGTGAACAAACAGTCTACCTCCTAGAGAAATCCCAGTCTCATCTCTACCTGCCCAGTTGCCAACTCCCAAGCAAGGTCAGATCCTTAAAGCCTAGTTCTATGATGGGGAATGTGCAATTTGCTATTTGGACTGCAGGTGGCGACAGAGTTCAGCTTTGCTATGGGAGGCTGTGAGTCCTGGTGAGCAATTTCACCAAATTTAATCTGAACGCTTCATAACGCCTGTCTTTCAGTCTGTGCCCCATCTCTGCCTCGCTTTCAAACAGGAAGTGTAGCTCTGCATCACTAAAGAAGCTCTGCCTCACTGTTTCTACCATTAAAAAGTTTCACACCATACCTGTGACAAGAGACCTGTTCTCTAGAAGCCTGGAGCTGTGTGTGTGTGTGTGTGTGTGTGTGTGTGTGTGTGTGT
>CABHPH010155838.1:0-11939 GCA_902168325.1 Peromyscus nudipes | reverse complement strand
TGTGTGTGTGTCTGTGTGTCTATGTGCGTCTGTCTGTCTGTCTGTGTCTGACTGTATGTGTGTCTGTGTATGTCTGTGTCTCTGTGTCTGTGTTTGTGTCTGTGTCTGTCTGTGTGTGCATGTGTCTGTGTCTGTGATATTAAAACACAAATTCACTCTTAGTTCACTCTTAGTATCATTTTTTGTTTGTTTGTTTGTTTTTGGCGCAGATGTCCTCAGACAACACACACACCTTCCTCCCACATGAGCTTGTCCACATAGGAGGCTGCAGACTCAAGTGTCTCCTAGCTGTGTATTTTCCCAACTGATTTTAAAGAACCCTGCACTGAAGGGTCGTGCCTGTATGGGGAAATGGGTTCTCTGTGATCTTTCTTGCGTGCTCTTTTCTGTTCCACCCTGCTGCCACCACAGTGGCCACTGCACTGTTCTCCAAAGACAAGTCCACCAGACACCATGCTGTGATATGTGTGTATCTGAGTCCAGAGACACCTGCTAAGACCGCCAAGCTTTTAGGTCATGAAATGAAGAGTTGGGCTGGGAACACACAGATAGTGAACAAAAAGGAAACAGATTGTTGAGGAAACACACTCCTGAGAACGGAAGTGGCCTGGACTAGGACTCAGAAACCCCTGCCACAGCAGCACCCTAATCCTTTATGTGCCATTTAATAGCACCCAATTTTCCCACACTCGGAATTCAAAGGACTTTTTTTTTTAACAATTCAATTTCATTCCATATAGTCCATCTAGGAGAGATGTCCAGGCTTCTGCTGGCTTCTTTGACACATCAATCTTGATGTCTCTCTACATCCTGCTCTCATGACCCAATTCCACCCCTGAGAGCTGTAGCCCAGAAATATTTTGGGGGCACTTGAATGATGAAGCTCAGTCTTCTATAATTTTGTCTGTGCTGATGAGGGACATAGACTCCGCCTAAGAGCAGCTGTTTAACTCTCTCCATACTTTATCTGTTGATGGAGAGGAGGACGTGAACCACAGCTAGTAGAAGTTGCATCATGAAGAACTAGTTTGAGACTATCATATCCTGGAAGACACAAATTTTACAAGATTAATGGTACAAGGCCTAAGTAAGAGTAACATAGTATGCCAATCTATGTCTCCTGAAAGGACAAGATCCAAGGAAGCCACTGCCATGCTTGGTCCAGAAGAGCCATCTTTGGTTAGGTTATTCCTAGGGGCATGGTCCCTTTGACTATTGAAAAACACTTAATGATTGAGAATGTGGAAAAACCCTAACCTACAATTTTTAAAAAGGAATCTAATGGTAGAATAAATCAAAAGGAAGCTAGTGTGGGATTGTAACAGAGGGTCAACAGTATCAAAATATCAATACATAAATAAAGCTAAAACATTGTGAGTTTACAGCTACTTGCTTATAAAAAGATCCCGTCTTTGTCCAAGCGGTGGTGGCGCACACCTTTAATCCCAGCACTTGGGAGGCAGAGCCAGGCGGATCTCTGTGAGTTCGAGGCCAGCCTGGGCTACCAAGTGAGTCCCAGGAAAGGCGCAAAGCTACACAGAGATACCCTGTCTCAAAAAAAAAAAAAAGAAGCAAAGATATCCTTTTGTTTGAAGAGAATCTCGAAGTCTTTTAGCCTTTTAGCTGTTTGTGCAAGTGGCCTGGTCCTTAAGGTGTCCCCGAGGCTGTAGAGACACAAAAAGGTAAAGAATTCAGAGAGTAACTATTGAGTTCTTTTAGTCTGAGTAGGATGGGTCTTTATCCACCCTAATGAGGTGTCAGTAAACATCAGAAGGCATTTATATTTGTGACAAGAGTCATCTATCAGAACTGCTTTAGCTACTCTAGTTTATAAGCATCTTAGATATTCACTTGTTACAAATTTCAGGTGGTGAAGTAAGCTATGGGTCTAAGAGTTTTGACACTCCCGATGAGGGGGTCCACTGTTATGCTTTGTTATTGTAACAGGTACTGGCAATTCCCAAGGGACTGATGGCCCTAGCTCCTTTGGCTTTGGAGCATTTTTCACTAACACTGGTTACTATACAAGTTCCTGAGTCACCAATTAAGTTAGAGAACAAAGACCTGATATTGGGAAACAAATTACATTTGGGGTGGGGGAGCTTTTATTAGGGAACCATGAGTATCATTGATCTTTGAAGGAATCCCAGCCTCCTTTCAAACAATAGGACCTCTTCCTTTGCGGAAAGTGAAAAGATGTTTCCTAGTTCCCTACTGAGGGCAGCTCCTTTCCAGCACCTGCTTTCCCATAGCTGTGGCAAGTATTGCTTCTGTATAAATTTTCTCCAATCTAGTGCTTGCTTAAGGTAGTAAGTGCTTATGTATAGAAATATTTCATTCCCTGGGGCAAAGCTATTAAATGAGCCTGTAACTTGCTACCTCTGGGCCTTAGCTATCTTTATTTTGTTTCTGTTGTTGGAATCACCAAATGCCAAATTTATTTATTTATTTATTTATTTATTTATTTATTTATTTAATTCAGATCTATTTTCTTTGGGGGAGGTATGGGAGGTGGGTGGGTGGGTGTGTCCCTGTCCACCCATACCAATGCCTGTCTCTCTGTTTGTCTGTCTGTGGGCATGAGTATTTCAGTTCAAGTGCCTACAGAGGCCAGAAGAGGGCTTCAGATTCCCTACAGGCAGCTGTGAACTGCCCATTATAGGGAATGGAATGAGCTCCGTTTCTCTAAGAGAGCAGTATGTGTTTTTAGCCTCTTAGCCATCTCTCCAGCAAGCCCACAACCAAATTCACAAGTTAACTTGGATTATCTGGGTCTTATTACCTCTTCCTGTAATTTTCTCCTGGAACACAGGGACTTCTTCAGACTTCTTGAGGACAGGACTGAGGCAATGATAACATCTTGACTAAGGCTGCTCAGTTACACATACTTTTGTCCTCTGCTCTACAAGTCTGGTTACGCTGTGAATTAAAAGACTAAAAGAAATTCAGGCTAACATGTAGAGGAAGTATATAAGCATTAGGTACACATAAAGATAGGTTTTAAAAATATAAAGTGTTTGTGACTTTCACTTAGGTCTATCATTTGTTTTTAAGTTAGAATGTTGATCTGATTATTTCCTAAATAGCATTAAACAATCTTTAATGCCAAGTCTAGATTTGCAAAGACATGGTATAGCGAGAGGCTTTTCTGTGTCCTGCCCCATCTGCAGCAGGCTCCCAAATAATCACTCAGAGGCTTGTATTAATTATAAATGCTCAGCTAGTAGCTCAGGCTTATTAAACTAGCCCTTACACTTAAATTAACACATAATTCTATTTTGTTTTTTGTTTTTTGTTTTTTTTTCGAGACAGAGTTTCTCTGTGTAGCTTTGCGCCTTTCCTGGATCTCGCTCTGTAGACCAGGCTGGCCTCGAACTCACAAAGATCCGCCTGTCTCTGCCTCCCGAGTGCTGGGATTAAAGGCGTGCGCCACCACTGCCCGGCCCACATAATTCTTATCTATGTTTGGTCATGTGGCTTCTTTCAGTCCAGCATTCTCATCTTGCTTCCTCTGCATCTGGCTGGCAACTCCTAACTCCGCCTTTTTTCTTCCCAGAATTCTCCTAGCCTGGTCACCTCACCCTATACTTCCTGCCTGGCTACTGGCCAATAATAAATCAATTTGAGTGACAAACCTTTACAGAGTACAAGAGCATTATCCCAAAGCATATGGCTCTTACTATAGAGTAAAAGACTTTATATCTCTAAGACATTGAGCCTAACCTGATTGTTGTTGTTTTTAATGTTTTCGTTACATTTATTTATTAGTGTGTATGTACATGTACATGCATATATGCCACAGTTCCCCCCCCCCCGTGTGTGTGTGTGTGTGTGTGTGTGTGTGTGTGTGTGTGTAGGTCAGAGGACAACTTGTGAGACTTGGTTCTCTCATCCACAATGTAAATCCTAGGGATCAAACTCAGGTTGTCAAATTTGGCAACAAGTACCTGCACCTGCTGAGCCGCCTCACTGGTCCCCACAGCTTGGTTTTTAAATGACCCGATTGTTTTCAGTTTTAAATTGGACAAGAACTTTGCAAACCTGTTTGGTTTTTGTTGTTAAAAGAGAGGAGCACAGGTAGACAGGCAATAGTTTTTATATCTCAATGTCACAACTGTACTTTAAATTTTTTTCTTAAAATATAAGGTATTAGTTATTATTGTTTTCTTAAAAATGTAGTAAATGAAAGTTACTACATTCTTTTTTTAGTATAAAGTAAACTTACCTAGATTCTGAATTTTATTGCTTATTGGGATTACATCACCTGAATTTTGATTCTGAAAAGGAAATTCAACATAAAGGTCTTTGACAAGTATATACACATAACCAACATTTTACATATTGTGTAGTCTTCATAAAATCTTACATTTATCACTAGCAGATTAAGAATACTCTTGAAAAAGAAATCCATAGGAACTAGTCTAACAGGAAGATTTTAATGTACATCATTTGAAGGTGTTTTGATTAACATAAAATATTTTAATATCCTTTTTTTTTTGCTACCCTTCACTATTAACATTAAAAATTTTTTCTAGAACCTAATTTGAAAGGAAATCCTTACCAAAAATCTATATCCAGTGTTAAATTTCATAGCTTAATGACTCCATTGAATATTGGATTTTATAAACAAGTAGCATTTTAAGGTTTTATGAAACACTTAATAAATCCAAAATACCATTCAGTGGAGTTAAAGGAGAGTGTCCAAGTTTATAAGGCAGCATGTATTTATAAAGCCTTTTAAGATAGTCCAAAATACACATGTACGCATGCACACATGCACATGCCACACACACACACACATACACACGCGCACACACACACACACACACACACACACGCACGCACGCGCGCACACACACGCACGCACGCACACACACGCACGCACACACAGGCATGAGTGCACTCACACATGCACAATTTTTTAAACATAATTCTTTATTGATTCTTTCGGAATTTCACATCATGCATCTCAACAATCTTGCTCACCTCCAAGTCCATCCATATCTGCCCCTCACCCCTGCAACAAGCCCCCCCCCCCATTAATTCAAAAAAACAAAACTCTCCTCGCTCCTCTGTCTCCCCAACACCTCTTCATTCATCCTAGTGGCATCGGGAGCCGTGGCCTGTCACACAGTATACCCTTTGGTCAATCAGCCAGTTGTACCCAATCAGCCCTACCCACAAAATGTTCATTGTAATGAGTCATTGGTCTGGTTCAAGGACTCTGGCTTCTAGCACACCATCATCACTGGCCCCTCACCAAAACTCCTCTCAGTCATGGAGATCCTGTGTTTATCTTTCCCAAGGAAAAGTCCCTTCAAGAATTTCAGCAAGTCATTTTTTTTAATTAGCATGCCAAAATATGTTTAAGCCTGCAATAAAAACCAAGGAGCAGACTGACCTCCGTCCCATGTTGTTTTAACATAAAAATGACATATAAACAATTACATGAGTACACAGGACACGATTGCATTAACCACGTGAAAGGAGGTTGGTTTGGAAACCTGCTGTCAGCTTTTGTGTCTGAAAGACTGTTTCCCTGGGCACCTTTACTTCTGTAAGATGTTCCCACCAGAAGCTGGTCCTTTCCTCTTCTAGAAGCAGGGCCAATCCTCTGGATCCTTACATAATGGCATGGTCATGGAGTTGGGGCACATTTGATACATTCATGCGCCTGGTGGCCTGGGTCTTCACATTTGAAGCAGACCGAGTTTCTGTCATTTGAGGCTTGTGAGAGAGATCACTTGATAGATGGGCTTGGCAAATGGCATCTACAAGGGCAATCACAATCATTTGGACTCCTTCCTCCGTTCCTTTTTGCTCGGTTTTGAATACAGAGAAGTAAGTGTTTATTTAACACTTGAGTCTGTGTAGTCAGAGGTCATATCTGTGATTTCTGAAGCTTTCTATACCTGTCAGGAGCTGACTGGCTATTAATATGGTGGCCCAGAAGAACTCTTCCTTCGTGGTATGAGGAGCCCAGATTGGTGGATTTCCTAAAAGCTTCAATTAGCCTGTTGAAAATGGGACAAGGAGGACCCAAGTAGGGGACTCACGGATCTCCCTGGGGAAGGGGAAATAGAAGAGATCTACCAGGTAGACTGGAGGCAGATGGGGATGGGAACTTGGGGACTTGGGTTGGAGGAGGGAGAGTACTGTAAGAGATGACTGGAAAGAGGGGGAGGGTGCATTTTGGGGTCAGGTAGAAACCTGATGCAAGGGAAACTCCCATGAATCTGCAAGAATGACCCCAGCTAAGACTCCTAGCAGCAGCAGATACATAGCCTGAACTGGTCATCTCCTGTGATCAGACTGGTGACCACCCCAATTGTCATCAGAGCCTTCATCCAGTAACTGATGGAAATAGATGCAGAGACCCACAGCCAACATTAGGCCTAGCTCGGGGAATCCTGCGGAAGAGAGGGAGGAAGGATTGTAGGAGCCAGAGGGGCCAAGGACATCACAAGAAACCCCACAGAAACAACTAACCTCACTCATGGGAACTCAGAGTCTAAACCAACAACCAGAGAGCCTGCTTGGGACCAACCTAGGCCCTCTACATATATGTGACAGTTGTGTAGCTTGTTCTACTTGTGGGACTCCTAACAATGGGAGCAGGAGCTGTCCCTAATGCTCTGGCTGGCTCTTGGGAACCTATTCCTCATACTAGATTGCCTTACCCAGCCTAAATACAAGGGGAGATGCTTAGTCCTAAGGCAACTTGATATGCCATGCTTTGTTGATATTCATGGGAAGGCTGCCCCTTTCTGAACAGAAATGCAGAGAGGGAGAGGGAATGGGAGGAGAGGAGGGAGGGGAAACTCTGGTTGGGATATAAAATCAATCAATCAATAAATAAATGAATGAATGAATGAATGAATAAATAAATAAATAAATAAATAAATAAATAAATAAATAAATAAATAAATAAATAATAAAATAAATAAAAACAATGGGGCAAAGTCACAGTCAACATGTTAGTCAATATAGTTTTTCATTCCTTCACTAACGCTTCCTGTCATTCTCTTATGTCTCTGGGTACCTGCTGGGACTTTACAACCCCAAGCAGTGGGTTTCTGATAGAGAACATGCACTCTGGACAGACAGTCATTAGCAAATAGCTCATCTTCATGCTAGTTTTAAGAATCTTCCTCCCAGATCTTCTGCCCCACCACCACCACCACCACCACCAGGGATACAGCAAATAGTCAGAACTAAGCATAGGCAATAGAATCAGTATCCCTAGCCCGGAGCAGGAGTGAGTCTCTGGGAAATTTTCTTGGGTAGAAGGTACAAGGAAGAGCTGCTGCAGTGTAGGAACGAGAACTCTGTGGGAATCTGTGTTTCCTGTCATCCCAGTGAGCCCACGGGGAGTAAAAGGAAGAAAGAAAGAAATGAGGAAAGAAGAGAGGAAGTGAGTCAATGCTAGTGACATAGGAAGTCTCAGGCTCTGTGGTGGTCATGTGGCGATGCGGTGATGTGGCTCTCAAGCTGCTGCGTGCATGCGTTGTCTTATTAGCACCATCAGGCCACCCCCACATGTGGCCACCATCTTAGTTGTCCTTGTGATTGCCATCTTGGTTGGCCATGCCACTGTTGTCCTATTTGATTGCCCACATGGCTGCCTGTGGTCAGTGGTCAGCTCTGTGCATGCGCGAGTCCAGTTACTAGTAGAACACGAGTCCCCAGGAGCATCACAGCTCTGTTCATCTCCAGGCTTGGTCAGGAGCAGTGTGGCTCTGGGTGGGGGCCTCCAGTTCAAATGTGGATCTTCCTGGGCAGCTGCTTCTCAGTCTTAGGTGCGAGATTGGCAGCTGCCGGGAAATCCACATACTTCTTTGTCTGGCAGAAGCTCCATCACCATCCCCAAAGGTCTTTTGGGAAGATCACTCCTAGGCTCCCAGATTTGGGGTTCCATTAGGCAAAGAAAGAAAAGGCATGGAGAGGGAAGGTTTGAATCTGGTGCTCCCAGGAGCAGTGCAGATTCAAAAGCCCATGCCAGGAATGCCCTGATCTGTAGCTAGAGTTTTCCTGGTCCTGCCTGGCCCACAGTCAGGACAAATCTCTCTAACCCACCAGTCCCGCAGCAGCTCAGACCCAACTGAGTAAACACACAGAGACTTATATTGCTTACAGACTGTATGGCCATGGCAGGCTTCTTTCTAACTGTTCTTATATCTTATATTAATCCATTTCTATAAATCTATACCTTGCCACGTGGCTCGTGGCTTAGCGGCATCTTCACATGCTGCTTGTCATGGCGGCAGCTGGCAGTGTCTCCTCCTCAGCCTTCCACTTCCCAGAATTCTCTCCATTCTCCTCTCTGTTAGTCCCACCTATACTTCCTGCCTGGCCACTGGCCAATCAGTGTTTTATTTATTGACCAATCAGAGCAATTTGACATCCTACAGCACAGAATAGGTCATTTGCAGGTCATTTCTGTAGTTTCTGTCTTCTTCCTATTCGGCGATCACAGGGCTTTTCTTGACATGTCCTCTGTTTGATAACATCGTGTAAGGAGGAGTTTCCAGTCTTCCTCTGCCAACCACTTTCTTTTATGTGTCAATCTTGATACCTCTTTCCCCCATCACCCTACCCACCCGCCTTGATGCTACCCCCAGGACCTTTGCATCAGTCTTCAGTTTGGAAGAATTCATTGTTCCCTGTACCTTCACGCCTCACTTCTTTGGTGAAGGCTACTCTAGTTACTTCACTTAAAATTATAATGTCCCCAGCGCTTCAAAATCACCTCCATTAAAGTAGAAAATCACCTTCTATGACATTCCAACACATTCTGAATTATTTTTTACTCACTATCTGTCTTTTCCCTTCCCCATCTTTCTCCTTCCCCATAATAGAAGATCCACCAGGCAGAAGTTTGAGTCTTCTTAGTTTATATATCACTAGCATGTGCAAGTGTTTAGGACACATGGTAGGGACATTTTTGAATGAATAAACACACAGGCAAATTGCGAGAACACTTGGCTAGTCAGGGCACCAGTCCCAGAATAACCAAGTAGGAGAACCAAAGAGTCCAACTTGGGGGTCTGGCCCTCTGGAGAACTGAACTGGGATGCCTGTTCAACATCATCAGAAAGGGCTGTATCAGTAGGTGGAAGTAGTGAAGAAAGAGTCTAGTCTCCAGAAAGATGGATACAGAGGGTGGTCTGGTCATCCAGCTGTGTCTGAAAATTTGATATGCACCACAACTCAATTATATACTGCTGTGTAACAAATCAACCAAGAATTTAGCAAGTTAACACAGCAGTTTATCACCTATCCTTACCTGTGGGTTGTGTGGGACACTCACATTCATCTAGGGAGGTCTAAGTCAGATGGTCCAAGGCAGTTTCAACCACATGATTAGCAGTTAGTGTGACTGTTGTTTGTGGACCCTATGTCTCCCTTGGGTGTCCTCATGTCCTCCAGGAGACTGAAGTGACTTCCTCATGTGACCATCTGAGTGCTACCTTTCTAAGGGACAAAGGTGGTTGTTATGGCTCCCCTCGAGGTCTGAGCTCCAGAGCTCACGTAACCAAGCCTGTCACATCCTGTTCAAACAAGTCACAGGGCCAGGCTCAAGGCAAGTGGGTGGGGAAACGAATTCTACCTCCGGAAGGGAAGAACTTTAAGGAATGTGAAGTTCTCAAAGTCATTGTGAACAAATGGGAGAGAAGAGGTCTAAGCCCAGACTGACCATCCCTGAAACTACACCCCCGAGCATCTTGTTATATATTGCCTTTACGAGAAGCTTAGCCGTGGGATGTGCAGCAGGAAATCCATTGTGCTTTTCATGAGGGAAGGCATGAGTCAGCCCCAACAGAAGTCAAATCCCAATCAGAATATATGACACAGTGTGTGTGTTTCCATGACCGAAAGGGAATAATTAAATAGGAAGTTGACAATCAAAACATAACTGCCCTCTACAGAACCATGTGCCACAATTGTGACCCAGCACGGCGTGCTCTGCTCAGCTCATTAGTCACAGAAGATCATGGAAAATCATCTCCATTTCGAGAAACTGCACATTGGTCATTACTCCCCCACACACTTCCTCAAGGGAGGCAAACAGACGACCTGATAGAGAAAATTCAAGGAAATGTGATTCCTCCCCAACATGACAGGCAGGGAGAGAGCAAGGATTTGGGGTTCACTTGAGGAAGGAGGTGTTTCTCCCAGGCTGGATTGTATAGGAACAGGAGTGTGGATTTTTGGTAATAGTTCTAGGTTACGCTGCTCCCTTCCCTGTTTGGAAGTCAGGCCCTTCTCCTTACTCCATTTTCCTTGTCATAGCTTTGTAGTCCCTTATAGATAGCCCTCCCCAGGCCTAGCCAATAACGTCACCAAGAGTGCAGATGTTCTTGCTCTGGAGAGATCCTGACAACCAAACAAGGATGTATCGGTGCTTATCCGCATGCAGGAATGCAGATTTATTTCCCCTTGATCAGCATGCTAGTTATGTGGCACTGGAGTGTGAGTTCCGAAGGCTGGGACTTTGGCACTTTCTATTTATCTATGCTTATAAATCAACGTGAAGCTCTTGGGACCTTCCTGGAGGTGCACAAACTCCACTGTATAACTCTTGGGGTCACCACTTGCATTCTGAAATCATAGACTTGAATGCCTATTATAACAACTGGCTATAAATTAGTGTGTGCTAAAATGAGAAGACTTTCTAATGGTTTCCTAGTTGATGGGAATAAACATAAGAAAGGACTTTTGCGCTTAAAAAAACCTCACATGGGCAGAGCAGAATGTCACCAGATGATGAAATTCATGAAGGTGCACTGACAGCCTTGTCTTTATCAAGGAAGTGTGATGTCCCCATGGATGACTTTAAGCAGGGCACCAACACAGTGAAAATTGCATCCTAAAATAATTATTCTACCACCCTTGAGAATAGGCTGTTGGCAGTTCCATAAGAAACCACACAGAATGGCTTCCTGCCCCAAAGTTCATCACCTCCAGTCAGACTGAGAGACGCTGAGTGTCCAGCAATTGCTAAGAGAAGCTGTTTGATTTAAGACATTTTTAGGATAAAGAACTGATCAATTTTGGTGAATTATTAAATGTAGTTGGAGTTTCTGGTTTTGCTGTCTACTATAATACTTTTACTAATGGCTGCTGATTTTTATCTCCTGTCATAAGGTATAATGGAGGAGAAAGGATAAGTTGTATTTCTGAAGGTGTAAACAGAGGCGGAGCTTTTTGTCTCATCTGCCTGATCCCAACTACCTGGCAGCTGCTTTCCAAATCACCACACAGAGGCTTATATTAATTATAAATGCTTGGCCAATGGCTCAGGCTTATATTAACTGGCTCTTACATTTAAATTAACCCATTTCTATTCATCTATGTATTGCCACATGGTCCATGGCTTACCAGTCCTCTGACACCTTGCTTCTTGAGCAATCAGCTTATGTCTGTCTGACTCAACCCTTCTTCCTCTGAGTCCTCAGTTTGATTGTACCACCTAACCTTATCCTGCCTTGCCATAGGCCAAAACAGCTTTATTATCAACCAATGAGAGAAATACATATTCACAGCATAAGGACCATTCCACAACATTTGAAGGGCTTAAATTTTTAAGAAGTATCTAACCCTGCAGGTGCAGATATTCAGTGGGCAGTGACATATACATATTTTGGAGAGAAATTTGGAATGAATATAAAGAATTTGGAATTTCCAGGTAATAACTAAGCTGATAGAGTGAGTGGAATTTGGAGAGAAATTAGTTAAGAGAGAATAGAAAGAGGGAGAAGAAGAAGACGATGAGCTTGGAAGGACAGTCAGAAAAATACTCTCCACTCTAGGAGGTGGAAGCAAACGCAGTCAGGAGTCATGCCTTATGGAAGTCTGCACTGGAGTGGGTTTTTCAGAGCCAGACCCAGTATAGATCACTGGCAGAGATCAAACCTGGTCAAGTTCACTGGACCTTC
>CABHPH010155837.1:42187-86731 GCA_902168325.1 Peromyscus nudipes | reverse complement strand
TTCCATGTGACCCGCATAGAAGTCAAATGCATGGGGCCTATTGGTCTTTGATTTTTCAGGCAGCAAAACTGTGGGCTACATCAACTGCTTTTCTTTGAATGACAGCTGATCTCAATAAGAACCAGGTTAATGATTTGATGAGATCTTCCTCAGGACCCCCTATGACAGTCAATATCCTGAGTAGACTGAACTCGTGAATGGGACTAGGAAGTAGCATAAACACTGATGCTCAGCAAGTGACAAGAGGAGTTCTGATGAAGGCCAAACCAAGCAGGTATCTTTCACAAAGCTCCAGGCTTGTATGGAGTGTTTGTATTATGATGTGATCCATGGAGAGCTTCTGCTGAAGTGATGTTACACATAACTTGAACAAATAACGGAGCAGCAAATGTAAACCTTCTCGGGCCTGCACAGACCTAGCATCCCCAGGAAACACTAAAGAGGTCAGTGTTAACAGGGTACCCTGAGGAAGGGAAGTGATGGTGGAGATGTCTGGGAGGTACCAAAGGAAAGATATGGCCAGGACTCTAACTTTCATTCTAAGGGGAGGACATTGAGCAGAGGGAGGCTTACTTCTTTTCTAATGGGATCACTCTCCCTACTGCGTTGAGAACACAAAATCAGAAGAGGAGCCAATAGGGAGCTATTCCTGTTATTTTGACAAGTGAAGATGGGGCTTACAACAGAACAATAGTGGATATGGGAAGAAATAGAGGACCCTGCCCCCATTTTCACTAATTTATTCAATTAGTGTTTGTTGAGTCTCTATTCTGCTGACTGGTGCAATCCCAGTACTAGAAATATTATGCTGAGGAAAAAATAATTCTCTCCCCAACCTATACAGTCTTGTCTTCTTGGTGTGTCTTTTTTTTAAAGGGAAAATTAGCATTAGGTGTAGGCAGCATAGACATAAACAGATAGACCAAATACCTTCAGAAGAGTATATACTATAAAACAAACCAAGTAGGGTCCTGTGAAAGCTGACCGGCTGGGTCGATGGAGGTCACTTTGCCTCTTTAAATTGTGTATTGAGAAAAATCTGCTCAGATGTCAATGTGACCTATTGATTTGGAGCCATGTGGAAAAAGCAACCAAGAGAAGCTTTGCTGGTCATTGCCCAAGTAATGGAAATGCAAATTCATGGAGAGAAAATTGCCTTCTGTCTTGGCTAGCTCAACCAAGAAGTGAATAAATATATGGCCAAGTAGCATGGCTTGACCATACTGAACTGGAAAGCAGAACTCAGTCAAGGAAAGAACACCACACAAAGTCTTAAAGGCCATAATACAGAATTTGAATTCTTTCTAAATATTTTAGAAAGCTATGGAGAGTCTTAGTGTGGAAATGGTAATATTCACTTGGCAGTTTTAGAGGTCTGTTATGCTGAAGACACAAGGAGTGAGCTCAAAAAGGTGTTTGGAAATCTGAATGTAGAGTTCAGGAGCAAAGCCAGGCTTGACAAGAGCAGTTGAATAGTCACTAGTATGGATGGTTTTGGAGGGAGAAGTAGATGAAATGACGTCCAGGATTAATGTGGGTAGAGACTGTTGACCTAGAGTCCAACCCTGCTATATTGCAGGGACCACCCATGTGTCTATCATGGCAAGGTTCATCTCTTATCTCTCTTTTCTCCTCTATCCACTCCTACCAGATAATTGCCCCCACCATTCTACTGAGTCTGCCTGTTCCAATCACCATTCCTTCCTTGAAGTACAAAGTAAATATGTGACCCCATAGGAGGCAGGAGTGGATGAGAACTCATGCAATGCCAAGGTACAGGCTCCCCCAGAACAGACATGTAACCCATTGAGTAGTGAAAAGTTAAAGTGACCAGAGGATTTTGTAACATATTTGTGAGAAAATCCTACAAGGCTTGCGTTTGACCTCTCACCTTCTACCTCTTTGCCTATGTTTCTAGTCACCATCTGTCCCTGCATTCTCTAAGACCAATCTCTACTACAGGCCCTTGTGACCTCAAATCGGGTCTCTCCAGAGCGCCAGAGGTTTAGCAACCCACCTGCTACGACTGTCAAATTTTCCAGAAACTATCTTCTGCCTTCTAGGCTAAACCTTTAATCTGTGCTTCAAACATATGTATTTCCTACCACCACATCTCTAGTCCATGCACCTTAGAGTCACTTAAAATTGTGTCCAACCTCACCTTCCAGCATGATGGTCACTAACTCACTAGCCAACCCATCCTCCTGTCATAATATTTTTCAATTCAAGAAGAAAATTTATAAGCACTGAGCTGAAATCCCCAAGGCAATTTCCCTTCAAGAATTAGCAAACTTAAAAGGTCCCTAGACTTGGTAAAATATGCAGCTTATGATTGAATTGGTCTAACAACAGTAAGGGCTCTCACTATATGAGTAAGTCCAGGTGCTCATGGTTTTTTTTTTCCTTTCAGAATTAATATAATCAATGAGACTAATGGGTGGGGTCACTGAGAATATGTAAGAAGCTCTTTCTTACATGTTGTACTAAGAATGACTAGATTGAAGTTCAACAGACAATGGGCTCTATCTCTTAGTTACAGCTTCTTTACCCTGTCCTTGGCAAAGTGAAGTACAGATGTGCCTGGAGTGCGTTACTTGGAGCTAAAATGTAGATGTTGTGTTAATCTTGAAAAACAACAACATTATTATTTTGAGTCTATAATTTTATATATTTATTGAGTTTCATAGACTATTATATATCTGAATCTTTTAATGCATTGAATTGTATCCTTCTAAAATTTATAGGTTCAAATTCAAGTCCTAAGAATCTCATAAGGGAATGGACGTTTAACTAGAAATAGATTGAGTACAGGTATAATTAGTTTGAAGTTTGCTAATTCTTGAAGGGAAATTGCCTTGGGGATTTCAGCTCAGTGCTTATAAATTTTCTTCTTGAATTGAAAAATATTATGACAGGAGGATGGGTTGGATAGTGAGTTAGCGACCATCATGTTGGAAGGTGAGGCTGGACACAACTTTAAGTGACTCTAAGGTGCATGGACTAGACCATACTAAGACAGGATGGGCTTCAAATCCAGTATAATCTTGAAAGGAAGAAGATATGTCTCTACAGAGAAAGGTAGGTGAGAGACACAGATGAGATTCTCCCCAGAACCTTCAGAAGGAGCCCACAGCATGGAAACTTTGATCTTGGATTCTTGAACAATTCATTATGTTGTTCAAGCTACATAAAAAGTTGTGGTGCTGCTGTTCCAGTGGCCCTAACAGACTAATGCAAAGCTTGGGCAGACTCAAGTGACATTCTTCACAATATTTTAACACTGTTTTCAGTTTCACATTCATAGACGTGCAGTCCAATTTGTTCATGCTTTGGAGGTACGCCAACACAAACTCTCACCCCCTTACCCTGCTCCCACCCTGTCAAACCCTCCCTGGATGAGGAAACATGCAGAGGGCTGTGTGTGCCTCCACATGCTCGCTTTGCTTAGGAAACCGAAGGAGTGTACTTCATGCACAAAGAAGCTGAAGAAAGAAAATCACATAGTAAACAAACATTCACTCCTGCAACTGGCATGCCTCACGACATCACTATAGTATCAGACACGAAAATTAAGCAGCAATTATGCGGTTCAGTCTAATGCTGTCTACTCAGCTGCTAGTGATAGACAAAGAGACATAGCTGTGTTTTGGGTAATTGCCTGGGTGTGTGCAGCATGCATTTAAAAACCATGTCAGGACATTTTTGCATATCAGAAAACAATCTCATTAACACATTTCATGAGACACTGTGTAGGCATTGAATTTTAATTATCCCGGAGGCCTTGGACAAGGCATAGAGCACAAACCACACAGTAATAGAAGTCATAAATAACCTTTATATGGCCATAGGTGGTTGTCCATCTCACTGTTTCATCTTTATTGATATTGCAGCATTGCTTTATTTAAGTAATTACCTTTCTGTAATGTGCGTTAAGTGTGTTTGTGGAATTATGGGTCACAGACAGTATAAATTACCTTTCTGTAATGTGCGTTAAGTGTGTTTGTGGAATTATGGGTCACAGACAGTATAGAGCTACCATCCTGCTGACACAGTGGAATCAAGTAACAAAGGTAATGGGATGAAACGGAGAGGAAAGAAAAGCACTAACGTCTTCTTAGTTGTTTTGAAATCTTTATAAAACCCAAATGATAAAGCAGCTTGAAGAGCAGTTGCTCTCTCCATACTTGACCTGGTTGTTTGATTTTTAGGAAACAGTTGATCAAAATGGCTCCTTTTCTGATTACACTTATTTGAGTCTCCCCACCGTCATCCCACCAGGACATAAGGCAAGACACCTGAGCAACCGTATAGCTCCGAGTGGCATGTCCACCCAGGGAGACCCTAGCCATTCTTGTTTCCAATACGTGTCGGTTGGAAATCATTGAATGATGAATCACAGAGTTCTTGCTCACCACCCAAGGGTTTAGAAACCTGTCATTTTCTTAGCTGGACCTGCAGGCAGCATGGATTCTGTCATGATGGGTGAGGAGTGTTCAGCTCACCCAGGATCTGATTGGCAGAGTGGCAGCTCTTCCCAGTGTTTATGGAACACAATATTTTGCACAGTGGCTTGAAACACACTATGCGCAGCCAGTCCCAGTCATTTGTGGGGCTGCCTGAGCTGTGAGAAGCTTCTACTTGCCCAAGAAGGGCCATTGGTGTTTTTTTGTTGTTGTGGGTTTTTTTTTTTTTTTTTTTTTGGTCTTACTCAAGTCTCTTTACTGCTGAAGACACATCAAAGAAGACATACTTAGAATGAGATTTGAAGTGCTTAGGGCTCTAAATTGGGAATGACTTTCTAATAAAACAGCATCTTCAGAGACTGTTAAATCATGATAAGATGGAACTCCATCCATTTTAGAATACCTAAATCAGCACACCTTAAAAGGAGTAAAAAAAAAAAAAAAAAAAAAAAAGAATATGTGAATGATCACAATGACACCACATGTTTCAGAACTCTATGTTCCTATGTTCTGTTATTAGGAAATCCCTGTGGCTCTTTGGAGGAAGGTTTTCCAACCTTTCATCAACAGAGAGTTCACAGCTCACTTCTAGGCACTCTTCCTTCAGCTGTTTTTGCTGTCAATTCTCTTTAACCTTCTCTTCCTTCTCTGTTTGGCATTCTAAAACTGGTTCTATGAGATTTATTCAGGTAGTTCTCACGTGGGCAAAGGACTGAAGTGTTTAAGTGTAGCTTTGCACCAAGATGGTCCCAAAATTGAAGAAAGAAGTCCCTGTCTGCCCCAGAGACGCAGTGAGGGGTCTGAATGTGAAGAAGGCAGTTGTAAAAGGTGAACAACACAAATGAAGCCCTTCTTGTGCCCTACCTCTATTGACCTCAGACCCTGAAGTTCTGAAGGCGCGCACATCCTTGGAAAAAGTCACCTATCAGGGAGAACAAGTTTGAACGCTTATGCTATCTCACTTTTCCCATGAGCCAGAGTCTGCAGAAGATAGAAAACAGTGATCACTGGGGATGTTAAATCTCACAGACTCCACCAAGTCAGATAGGTAGTGAAGACACAATGTGACACTAATGTAGCCAAAGTCAGCACCCTGTTCATACCTGTTGGGGAACAGAAGGCAAAAGTTCAGCTGGCTCCAGATTGTGATTCTTTACGTATTGTTAATCAAATTGGGTCATCTAAACTGATCCCAGGCAACTAATTCTAAATATGTTTTTCACACCATAGAACTAAGTAAAATAAAAATAAAACGTATGCTTCCAAAAATATTTTTAACATTTTCTGTCTTCAACCTTAATTTGCTCACATGGATAGGAAGCCACCCACTGATATGTCTTATATTGGGTTGTTAGACTTTATGTTGAAGATAGCATTTTTATGTTCAGACATAACCAGAAATGATGAGGGAAACAGAGACATGTATTTACACAGTGTGTCTCTTCCCAAGAAAGAAATGTTAATGGATGAGGAAATCCAGCTTAATACAGAGGTAAAGCTATATTGACCTCAAGTCCAAACTCAGATGCGAGACAACACTCTAATGAGCCAAAATTAGACTTCAAAATCCCTGAACTATCCTGCTTTCAACTGAATCCTGATTTATTTGCGGTAACTATTGGTCTGGCTGGACTAACAGTGGGTAAAGAAGAATGGTATTTCCACAGCCATGCTTCTTGTCTCTGTAGATCTGTCTGTTGAGTGGCAGGGGAATTAGGGTTAATGGTTCTAGATGACTGAAAAAAAATTGGATATCTTGTGCTTGTTTGGTTTTTACTCATTTGACCATCTAGTGGGTAGAAAAGACTGAATATTGAAAATCCAGAGATAAATCTTTTACATCTCATCTGTTCTAAAAACTCTCTAAGTGTCATTGCTATGCTGTTCTTTCATGAGCTCTCCCCCGACAGACAGACAGACACACATACACACACACACACACACACACACACACACTCACACACACACAAAGGGAATACTATGTGCTAGGTATTATTATTGGCTCAGAGCTGTGAAGCATTTGGCAGATGAACTTGGCTTCATCGAGTTCTCTTAGTGGGGAAAGAATGGTCTCAGATAAGCTGGTAAGAGCATGTTGTAGGATGTCCCACGGTAAAAGTGTTAGGCCAAAAGAGTAAGCAGAAGTGCTGCATGAGGGGTATTGATGAAGGACAGTTAAATGCCACAGGGTAGGCAGGTAAGAAATGTCTGGAAAGAAATTCTTGAGGAAAGCAGAACCAGATGTGGATATTTGTAGGGAAGTATTCTAAGCAGAAGAAACCGAAATGGCAAATAAAAAGGCCTAAGCTTGTACTAGACATTATCTACCAACACCAACCACTTCCCTTGTCTTAGGAAAAAATGTCACCTAAAATAAAATTTGGCTCAGATATGTGTGTTCTTGTGGTGATACATTGTGTAACCCAATAAAGCTTGCTTGAGAATCAGAGGACAGAGACAGCCACTAGATTAGACATAGAGTCCAGACAGTGGTGGCACACACCTTTAATCCCAATACCGGGAAGCACACATGCCTTTTATCCCAGGAAGTGATGGCAGGGCAGAGAAAGGTATGTAAGGCATGAGTAAACAGGAACTAAGGCAGTCCAGCTGAGACTTTTTTGGGTAAGGACTCAGAGGATTTCAGTCAGACGATTCATGGAAGTAATGCCTTGGTGAGGTAATAGGTGGTGGCTGTAGCTTGCTCTGATTCTCTGATCTTTCAACTTTTACCTCAACATCTGGTACCAGGTTTTTTTTTTATTAAAAGACCATCTAAGATTCGAACAACATGTCCTACACTAACGCTGTGGTGTATTGGGCTCAGTAGGCAATGGCAATAGTTAACAGTGTGTGTTACATGTTCTTACTTAGTTTCTTTGTTTTTATTTTTGTATGGTGACATACAAACATTTTCTTTCTGCAAATACATAATCTAGATGTTTACAGAGTGAAATATAAAAGCTCTCTATTCATCTTTCCTAGTTCTACTTATTCTCCAAATGACTTCTACATCCAAAACAAAAGTTCATCTAATAGTTTGATATACATTCACAAACCCTTTTCAATGCATTTACACATATGTGACTATGAACATGTCATGATAATATAATACATATGATACATTTTCTTCAATGACTTGCTTTTCTTTCTTGGCAGAGTTAGATATATTTCTTTTTTCTTTTTTCTTTTTTTTTTTGGTTTTTCAAGACAGGGTTTCTCTGTGTAGCTTTGCGCCTTTCCTGGAACTCGCTTGGTAGCCCAGGCTGGCCTCGAACTCACAGAGATCCGCCTGGCTCTGCCTCCCGAGTGCTGGGATTAAAGGCATGCGCCACCACTGCCCGGCGGATATATTTCTATATAGAGAAAGATCCATTCTATTATTTAATAGAAGTGACAGATTTCATGGTAAAAATTTACTATAAATTATTTATATTCTCCACTGATGGACTTTAAAATGTCACAAAAATTTGTATCCTATTCAACTCATGATGAACATAAGTGACTGATTGAAATAAACATTCACAATTTTGAGAAGTAAATGTGGGTTTTTTATAACAATTTTATTGAAATTTAATTCATGTAATTTACAATGCACATCAAATACACAATACAATGACTTTAGATTTTAGTATATATACAATGTAATGACTTTAGGAGACTTAGAATTGTGTGCAATCATTACCACAAGTAATTTGAGAAAGATTTCATTAAAACATTCTTCACACAATATATTTTTATCATATTATTTTCCCTCCTGCACTCTCAGATGCTCATTTCCCTATCCACTCAACTTCATGTTTTGTCTCTCTCTCAAAAAAAAATTAAAAAATCAAATCAAACAAATAAGTAAACGGCCTATAAGGAAAAAAAAAGCATGCAAAAGAACAGGGAATCTATTTCATGTCCGTCGGTTACTCCTGGACAGGTGGCCTGACTTGGAGTATCATTGATATGCTCAGTGACACTCCATTGGAGGTTGCTTTTTTTTTCCATATTGGCTGTGGGTTTCTAGCTTTTTCTTGTGTCGAGATAGGCTCCATCTAGCACTACATTTTCTAATACTTTTATCATGAAGGCATGTTGGATTTTGTCAAAACCTTTTCTTCATCTATTAAGATGACCATGTCAACCACAAACCCTTCAACCTCAATTTGTCCTGCCTACAAGATATGCTGGGGCAAATATGGCACAGAAATTGTGGGAATGACCAACTAATGATGGGCCCAGCTAGAGACCCATAACCTGAAAAGGAGCTCACCCCTAAGGGCCAGCATCCAGAGGCAAGATACCCCAGAGACCTATGATGGAGCCAAACATGAATGAGAGGGGAAAAAAAATCAATGAAATGATTCCTAATGATATTCTGCTATGCTCACAGATTGGTACCTAGCCCAACTCTCATCTGAGAGTCTTCACCCAGTAACTGATGGGAACAGATGCAGATACCCACAGCCAAACATCAGGCGTAGCTTAGGGAAACCTATGGAAGAGGGGAGGAAGGACTGTAGGAGCCAGAGGGGTCAAGGACACCACAAGAAAACCCACAGATCCAACTAACCTGGGCTCATAGGGGCTCACAGAGAGTGAACAGACAACCAAGGAGTCTGCATGGAACTGACCTAGGCCCTCTGTATATATGTTGCAGTTGTGTAGCTTGGTCCTCTTGTGAGGCTTCAAACAGTGGGAACAGGAGCTGTCGCTGACTCTGATGCCTTCTTTGGTATCTGTTATAACATTTCCTTGTTTATTTCTAATCGTGTTAATTTGGGTACTCTTTTTCTTTCTTTTGGTTAGTTGGAATGAGGGTCTGTCAATCTTGCTTATCTTCTCAAAGAACCAGCTCTTATTTTCACTAATTCTTTGAATTGTTTTGTTGGCTTCCATTTCGTTGATTTCTACTCTGGTTTTTATTGTTTCTTGCCATTGACTGGGTTTGGATTTGGTTTGTTCTTATTTTTCCAAATTTTTGAGTTGTGTTAAGTCATTTATTTGTGTTCTTTCTGATTTTCAAATGTAGTCACTTAGAAATATAAATTTCCCTCATAGGACTGCTTTCATTGTGTCCCAAACATTTTGTTGTGTTGTGTTTTCACTTACATTTAATTCCAGGAAAGTTTTTAATTTCTGTTTTGATTCCATTTTTAACCCATTCATCATTCAGTAATGAATTGTTGAATCTTCACAAGTTCATGGATTTAGTAGAAAGTTGTTTACTATCAATTTTAAGCTTTATTGCAATGTGGTCAGATAGAATGCAAGCAGTGATTTCGAACCTTTTGAATTTGTAAATTTTGTTTTGTGTCCCAGGACATGATCTGTTTTAGAAATCTTCCATGTGCTGCTGGGTAGAATGTATATTCTTTGGTGTTTAGGTAGGATATCTGTTAAGTCCATTTCATGTATGATGTCAATTAATTCTGATATCCTCTGTTTATTTTGTATCCAGATGATCATTGGAGAAAGAAGGTATAGAAATCACTTACAATTAATTGATTGATATTAATCTGTGTCTTTAAACCCAGTAGTGTGTATATATATATATATAAAATCAGGCATCTCCGAGTTTGGTGCAGGTATGTTTAGGATAGTAATGTCTACTTGGTGAATTTTTCCCTTGGTTAGAACAAAATGTCCCTCTCTATCTCTTCTGATTAGTTTTGTTTTGAAGTCAGTTTTGTTAGATATTAGGATGGCAATACCTGCTTGATTCCTGGTCCCACTTAGTTGGAGTACTTTTGTCTATCCTTTTTGCTAAGACAGTACATATCTTTAAATTAAGATGTGTTTCTTGTAGGCAACAGATAAACGCATTTTGTTCTTGATCCATTCAGTCAGTCCAAGTCTTTTGATTGGGGAATTGAGGCCATCGATATTTAAAGGTAAAATTGAAATATATGTTAATTGTTGTTATTGTGTTGTTGATTTTTGGTGGTATTGTGCTCTCAGTGGTACTTTGTGTTTTAATAAATATGTCTTTATATTTCTTTCACAGTCTCTGTGCTTTGCTAATTCCTCTCTTCAGCCAAAACACTGTTTCCTATATTTTCTTTAGGTTTGGTTTGTTGGGTATACATTTTCAGGCTGTTTATGTTGTGGAAAGTTTTTCTTTCTTTTTCAATTATGGCAAATAGTTTTGCCTGGTCCATTATTAGTATAGGATAGCCATCATAGTAATTTAGGACTTGATATTCATTACTCTAGGCTCTTCTGACTTTCAAAGTTTCCATTGAGAAATCAGCTTTTATTATGATGGTTTTTCTTTATATGTGACATGAATATTTTCTTTTGCAGCTTTCAATACACTTTCTTTGTTATATATACGTAGTGTTTTAAGCATAAAATGCCATAGTATTTTCTTTTCTGATCTTGTCTGTTTGGTATTCTGTATGCTTCTTGTATCTATATGGCTGTATCTTTTCTCCTATGCTCTTATCAAAGCTCTGATATATGCCATTGACTTGACATTCTTCTCCCTCATCTATGCCTATAATTAGAAGGTTTTGCTTTGTCATGCTGTCCAACATTTCCTATGTATTTTGTTTTAATTTTATATTCTTTGCTTATTTGGTCTAGATCCTTTATTTTATCTTTGAGTCCTGATATCTATTTTCTGCTTAATTCGTTATACTTGAATGGCTTTCCCTTGAGTTTTCTATTTGAGTAAGTGGGTTTTTCACATCTATCTGCATCTCAGCTTGAGTCCTCTTCAATGTCTTTATCAGTTAGTTAGAGTTCATGGCAAGGGCACTGGATTGGAACCCATCTAGGGATTTGGAAGGGGGCATGGATGGAAAGGGTCAGTGAGCCTTACTGGGCTACACCCCAGAGAAGGAATAATATGCCTGTTTTTATACCAATTCTATGGTGTTGTTTATGACTATAGCTCTGCAATATAACTTGAAACTTAGAATACTGATATATCCAGCACTTCTTTTATTATTTAGGATTGTTTGACCACCCTGGGTTTTTGTGTTTCCATGTGAAGCTGAAGGTTGTTTTCTAAATTCTGTGAGGAACTCTGTTGGAGTTTTCATGAGGACTGCTTTGAATCTGTAGATTGCATTAGGTAGGATGGCCATTTTGACTATGTTAATCCCATTGATCCATGAGAATGGGAGATCTTTCCATCTCCCAATGACTTCTTCAATTCTTTTTCAAGTACTTAAAGTTCTTATTGTATTATGCAATCTTTCACTTGCTTGGTCAGAGTTATTACAAGATTCTCTTCCTTTTGGTATTTATTTATGTATTTATTTATTTATTTAATCCCAACCACAGTCTCCCCTCCTTCCTCTCCCCGACTCACTCCTTCCTCCTCACCTCCCTTCTGCCTCCCCTCCAATCCACTCTTCCTCTGTTTCTGCTCAGAAAGGAGCAGGCCTCCTGTGAGTATCAACAAAGCATGGTATATCAAGTTGTGGTAACACTAAGCACCTCCCCTTGTACCAAGGCTGGACAAGGCAATCCAGTATGAGGAATAGGTTCCCAAGAGCCAACCAAAGCAGTAGGGAAATCCCCTGCTCCCATTGTTAGGAGTTCGGCAAATAGACCAAGCTACACAACTGTCCCATATATGTAGAGGGCTTAAGTTGGTCCCATGCAGTCTTTCTGGTTGTTGGTTCAGATTCTGTGAGTTTCTATGAGCCAGGTTAGTTGTTTGTGTGGGTTTTCTTGTGATGTCCTTTACCCCTCTGGCTTCCACAATCCTTCCTCCTTCTCCGCCTCATGTTTGGCTGTGGATCTCTGCATCTGTTCCCATCAGTTATTGGATGAAAGCTCTCTGTTGACAACTGAGTAGACACCAATCTGATCACAGGAGATGACCAGTTCAGGGTATATATCCACTATTGCTAGGAGTCTTAGCTGGGGTCATCCTTGCAGAGTCACATTTTTTAAAGGCTATCATGAAAAATATTGTTTCCCTGATTTCTTTCTCAATATGTTTATCATTTGTGTATAGGAAGTCTACTGGTTTCATGTGCATTAACTTTTTTGATTTACCAGTTTGCTAAAATTTTTTTATCACCTATAGAATTTTTCTGATGAGTCTTTAGGGTCTTTTATTTATATAATCACATCATCTGCAAATAAGAATACTTTGACTTTTTCCTTTCCTGTTTATATCCTCTTGATTTTCTTCAGTTGTCTTATTGCTCTAGCTAAGACTTCAAGTACTATATAGACTAGGCATGGAGAGAGCGGACAAGTGGACATCCTTGTCTTGTTCCTAATTTTAGTGGAAATGCTTTGAGTTTCTCTCCATTTAGCATGATGCTGTCTGTGGACTTGATGTGAGTTGCCTTTATTATTTTGAAATATGTTTCTCCTGTCTCTTGTCTCTCCCTGAGCTTTTATCAGGAAGGGATTTTGGATTTTGTCAAAGGCCTTTTCTTTATTTAATTAGATGATCATGTGGTCTTTGTCATTTAGTTTGTTTATGTAGTAGATTTCATTTATTGATTCATATATGTTACAGTGTTTCATATCTCTACAATGAAGCCAACTTGATGATGGCAGATAATCTTTTTGATGTGTTCTTGAATTTGGTTTGCAAATATTTTAGTCAAAATTTTTGCATCTACATTCATAAGGGATATTGGTCTATAAACTATCTCTCCCCCTTTTTGTTGGTCTTTGTGTAGTTTTGCCATAGAGTATTAGTGGCTTTATTTAAAAAATAGAAAATTTTTGTTCTGTTTCTATTTTGTGGAATAATTATAAAAGATATTGACATTAGTTCTTCTTTGACTGTCTGGTAGAATTCTGTATTTACTCCATCTGGCCCTCGGCTTTTTTTTTTTTTTCTTGTTTGGGAGATTTTAAATTACTGCTTCTATTTCACAGGAGTTATGATCTGTTTAAATTTTTTGATTTTATCTTAATTAATCTTTGGTAGATCATATATATCAAGAAATAAGTCCTTTATTTTATGTTTTCCAGTTCAAGTGGAATACAGATTTTAAAAAATTATGCCTTTATAGTTCCCTTAGTTTCTTCAGTGTCTGTTGTAATGTCTCCTCATATTTCATTTTTACTGATTTAGATTCTCTCTGTTTCTTATTTAATTTAACTAAGTTTAGTCAATCTTGTTGAATTTTTCAAAGTATTAATTTTATTGGTTATTTGTATTGTTTTTTGTTTGTTTGATTCTATTCTATTGATTTTGGCCTTTGGTTTGATTATTTCTTCCCACTTTTCTCCTTTTGGGTATTATTTTTTCTTGTTTTTCTAGAGTTTCCAACTATATGAATAATTATTAATATGAAATCTCTCTCTCTCTCTCTCTCTCTCTCTCTCTCTCTCTCTCCCTCTCTCAAGTGTAGCTACTTCATGCTATGAACTTATGTCTTAGAATTGCCTTCATATGCTCCATACTTTTGTGTATGTTGTGTTTTCATTTTCATTCAGTTCTAAAAAGTTTTTTAATTTCCTTCTTAATTTTTGTCTTGATCCATTTTCCACCCATTATTGAGTTGTTTGGCTTACATCAGTTGGTATAGTTTCTACTATTTCTATGTTGTTGATATCCAGCTTTAAATCCATGGTCGTCAGATGGGATTCAGTGGGATTCAGGGTGTTGTTTTTTTTTTTTTTTCAAATTTCCTATACCTGTCTAAACTTACTTTGTGTCCTAGTATGTGGTGAATTTTGGAGAAAGTTCCATGAGCTACTGAGAAGAAAGCATATTCATTAGTGTTTAGGTGAAATGTTCTGTTAAGTCTATTTGATTTATGGCATTGTTTAGCTCAGTGTTTCTATATTTAGTTTTCATTTGGGTGACATTTAGTGATAGCGGCATACTGAAATCACCTACTATCACTGGGTGAGATCAGTATGTGATTTTAGCTATAGTAGTATTTCTTTCATGAACTTGGCTCCCCCTGTGTTTGTGAATAAATGTTTGGATTTGTAATGTCCTCGTGAATTTTTTTCTTTAGTGAGTCTGAAGTTTCTTTCCCTATTTCTTTTGATTTGTTTTGTTTGAAGTCTGTTTTGTCAGATATTAAAATAGCTATACTTGCTCACTTTTTTGGGTCCATTTGCTTGGAATACACTTTTCCATCTTTTTACCCTAAAGAAAAATCTGTCCTTGATGGTGAAGTGTGTTTCTTGGATGCAGCAGAAAAATGGATCCTGTTTTCTAATTTGTGGTGATTAGGATGAGAATGGCCCCTATAGGCTCATACATTTGAATGCTTTAGTTCCCAGTTAGTGGAACTATTTAGGAAGGATTAGAAGGTGTGGTCTTGCCTTGTTAGGGGAGGTGTGTCCTTGTTGGAGGAGGTATGTTACTGGAAGTGAGCTTTGAGGTTTCAAAAGTTCATGTCAAGCCTATTTCCCCCCCTCCCCTGGCAATTTGCAGATCACATGGAGCTTGCATCTACTTCTCCGGCACCATATCTACCTACTTGGTGCCGTGATTCCTGTCATGATGATCATGGACTAACCATCTGAAACTGTAAGCAAGTTCCAAACTAAATGCTTCCTTTTATTAGTTACTTTGGCCATGGTGTCTCATCATAGCGATAGAACAGTAATTAAGACATAATATAATCCAATCTGTTAGTCTGTGTCTTTGGAGGGGGGGAATTGAGGTCATTAAGATTGAGTTACTAATGGTGAGTTTTTATTAAATGTTGTTGTTTTGTTGTGGTGGTGTGGTTTCCCCCTTCTTTTAATGAACTGCTCTGGGATTATTAATTCCTTGTGCCCTCTTAGCTGTTAAACTACTCTTCAAACTGAAGTATGCCTTCTAGAGCCTTATGTAGAGATACTTTGGTAGGCAGAATTTGCTTAAATTTGTTTTTATCATGAAATGTTCTTTTCTCTGTTGATTTTGATTGATAGTTATTGGTGGGTATTGCTGTGGGATGTTTTGTATTCTGTGAATATGTGTTGCTCTGATTGGTTGATAAATAAAAAGCTGATTGGCCAGTAACTAGGCAGGAAGTATAGGTGGGGTAAATAGACAAGGAGAATTCTGGGAACAGGAAGGCTGAGTCAGGAAACATCAGCCCGCCTTCCAGGGAGCAGCATGTAACGGCACACAGGTAAAGCCACAGAATACATGACGACATATAGATGAACAGAAATGGGCTAAGTTTAAATATAAGAGCTAGTCAGTGGTAGGCCTGAGCTAATGGCCAAGCAGTTTTAATTAATATAAGCCTCTGTGTGTTTACTTGTGTCTCAGTGGCTGTGGACTGGGTGGGACACAGGAAAACTTTCAGTTACTTTCAGTAGTCTTGGGCTGGCACCTGAAACTGCTCAGAGTTTGTAAAATACATGTTTAGGTTCTTCTGGATTTCCAACTCTCCACTGAAGGGTCAGGTGTCATTCTAATAGACCTGTCTTCATATATGACTTGGTCTTTCCAATTGCAGCTTCTATTACCCTTTCTTAGTTCTGTGTAAAGTGTTTTGACTATTACATGTCATCGGGAGTTTCTTTTCTGGTCCTATATGCTGTTCTGTATGCCTCTTGTACCTTGATAGGCATCTTTTTTTGTTTGTTTGTTTGTTTGTTTTTAGATAAGGGAAGTTTTCTACTATGATTTTCTTAAATATATTTTCTGTGCTTGAGATACCTCTTTCTTCTATCCTGTCTCCAAGACCTTAAATTCTCTCTCCCATGTCCTTTAATCAGTTGACGAGGCTTATCTCTTAGGCTTTGGTTTGAAATCCTGAGTTTTTAATTTCAGTTTGGGTTTTCTTTAGTGATTCTATTTTGTTGTTGTTGTTGTTGTTAAATTCTACTTTCATATCTTGAATTGCTGTCATTGTTTTATGCAACTGTTTGTGTTTTTGTAGTCTTCATTAAGGTATTTATTCATATCTTCTCTAAGGTCCTTCATTATATTCACAATTGCTGTTTTGAAATACTCATCTTATGCTTTGGATAAATTGCTTTTCTCAGGTCCAACACAATAGATTTGTTGGTTTCTGAAGCAGGCACATTGTGTTGATTGTTTATGCTTATGCTTTTGATCCAGGATCTGACATTTGGAGTTATGACGTGTGAAGTGTTTCTTGGTATAGTTTCTTGGTATCTGTCCTGCTTTTCTAGGGTGGGTGTTCCATTTTTTGGTTGCTCTTGTCCACTCTGGGTCCTAACCAAATATGTGTCTGTGGGATCCCTGAGTCTCAGCCAAGCATAGAGGCTGTGGGTCCTTGGTAGAGGCCAGCAGGGATTCATAAAGCAATTGAGATGAGCTTAGAGGAAAGGATAAAAGAGGCAATAGGAAATAACTAGGGAGACAATGGACTCTCTTCTACACCTGGGGGCTGAATCTCAGGAGGATGGAGGTGGGCCAGGTGGAGGGGCTCAGGTGAGCAGGCACCTGAAGATCTAAGAACTAGTCTGGAGGCCCTGGAATGAAGGACAAGGAGAAACAAATGTTGCCTACATGAGTTCTAGCTTAGTGTGGCTATGGATTTCTGGTAGAGAGATGTTTTCATAATTTGAGAGCATTTTAATGTTTAAAAAATTATATTTTGAAGCATTTTAATAAATATCATCAAATAATCCTCCTAAGCTATTACACACTTTCCCATTACATGATAGTTTAAAATGTTGAAAGATTTGTACAAATCAAGATACGTTTCATAATTTGTTCTCCAAATTCTCTCAAAGTTAGTTGAAATTATGATACTTCTGTGAAAATCATAAAATGATAATTAGTGCTCTTATTTAATGCTGTATATATATAATATGCTACATATTTAAAATATATTAGGTGTAATCATCACTATATTATAATATAAATGTTATTTTTTCTCTCTTTGTAAGGGAGAAGTAAGAGTTGGATTATGAGCAATCTTATCCAACATTTTATGGAAAATAAAGGATTTGGATTACCAAACTCCTTCTATCAGCATGCACTACTCCTGAGGCTAAGGGAAATTGGTCTGAATCCAGTGTTCCTTCCTCTTTTCTTGCTTTGGAAATTGCCTTAGGATCCACCAAAAGTCTTGTTCAGAATATTCATGACTGCTATAAGCTGTCCTTTTCCATCTCTACTCTGACCTTGATCCTAGTCCAGATAACATCTCACACTTAGACAAAACACATACTGACTCATCCCCAAGTGAACTTACTGATAGGTAGAAGACATTCAGAGTCTGCCACACTTGATGCAAATGCGTAGAAGCTCTGACAATTCCTAATCAGCCTTTTGTTTTCTATTGACTTGGCAGGTACGGCACAAGCATGGTTCTAATTGTGTTGCCCTTGTTTTCTCCAAGATTCCATTAGATTATGTCAAAGAAAAATAAAATCATAATGAGAGTAGTATGTGCAAAAATGATAGCCAGAAAGAGAACAAACCAGTTGCCACATTTTATAAATTCTTTGGAAACTATGCCTTTTTTTTTTCATAAAAATACAGACATTGTAATTGTCTTATTAGGTAATATTTAAATGGTGTAAATAAAATCTAAAACACATGGAATAGTGAGGCTGAATGCAGCCTCCATGAATGTAGTCACTGCCATATGATCTGTTTTCTCTCTTCAATGTGTAGTGCATGGCTGAGGGTTTGAGATACTCAAAATGTCTTTTCCAGTTGAATTAGTGAAACATGAAATGAGTTCTGAAAATTATATCTTTACCACCTATTACTAAATTTGAGCCTCTTTAAATACCTTCTAAAGGATCTATTCCTACTTCTTTCAAATATTAATTATATTGGTACTCTGTCAGGCATCATACATGGAGCTGGAGCCACCAAAGTCTCCTTGTCAGGCATAAGACCTGACTCTATGGAGAGTGTCAATAAACAAATGGCCAAAAGTTAAATATCATTAGATTAAAATGTCACTTATGGCTCAGTAGCTAGTCTGTAAGGCAGGGACAACATGTAGCCTCTAGCCTGGGTATAATGATATTCAGGTATAGCCCCAGAGGGAGCAAGGGTCTCTCATACTGATATGTTCTCTTAATCCTTTACAGTGGTGTCTTAGTCAGTGTTCTTTTGCTGTGAAGAGACACCATGACCACAGAAATTCTTTTTTTTTTGTTGTTGTTGTTTTTTTTGTTGTTTTTTTTTTGTTTTGTTTTTTTTGTTTTTCAAGATAGGGTTTCTCTGTGTAGCTCTACACCTTTCCTGGAACTCACTCTGTAGCCCAGGCTGGCCTCGAACTCACAGAGATCCGCCTGCCTCTGCCTCCCGAGTGCTGGGATTAAAGGCGTGCGCCACCATTGCCCAGCCTCAGAAATTCTTATTTTAAAAAACTCAAACAAACATTTAATTGGGGCTGGCTCTACCCTGGATTTACTTACAGAGATTTAGTCCATTATCATTATGGCAGAGAGCAAGGCAGCAGGCAGGCAGACATGGTGCTGGAGAAGTAGCTGAGAGTTCTACATCTAGATCTTCAGGCAGCAGGAAGAGACCAACACTGGGCCTGCCTTGAGCTTTTGAAACCTCAAGGCCTACCCCCAGTGACACACTTCCTCCTACAAAATGGGTCATTTCTACTGTATCTGGAAAATGTTGTCATGCTTCTTCCCTGGTCCCACCCACCATCTTACTCCATGAGACTGACAAAGCTGGGCTTAATGCTAGGACAACACTTACCATGCTCTACCCTGGATTTACAAAAGAGGGTGTATTACTGGGCAGCTTTAGACAAATTACTTAATAAACCTTGTGGGAAAAATTCTAACAGGTTCCATGAGTGAGGGAAAGCATAGTGATTAGATAACAGTGTATGTTCTTTTAAGATCAGACTTCACTAATGGAATACACTTGATTTTGTTGGTAATCATTGCAACACATTTCCTTGTTGATATGGGTGAGGTTCCCTTGCGCTTGGAATTTTTTACAGAAATGTTGCTACTTACATGTTGCCTTTTCCTTTGTGGCTCTTCTACAGTCAAAAGAACAGTTTTTCTACAGCTCTTGCACCAACACTTGGTTGGAACTCAGAATCATGGAAACTAACTTAGAATTCTCCCAAAGAAGGATCTTAGAGACAATCTTACTTAGAAGATGATAAACAGCCTATGACGAAAGTTGGTTTGGGGAGAATAGGAACTGGATGTGGGAACACTATGTTCTGTGCATATACTACCTATCAATCTAAAATCTGTATATAGAAATCTGTATGTATTTCAGAGCTTTATGTTCAGATATAATCATGACAAATACACTTATTTCTCAGATCTAGGTAGCTCCCTATCCACCCACCCCAGACGTTCTTTTCTGAAACATACATTAGACCTATATGACCTACCTATATAGCTTCAACAGTCTATTAGCTTAGGACCTGGGCTGTCTTCTCAATTTTCTGAAGTTCAATCTGTCTGCTCTGGCTGCAGTTCAATATTTTAATGTTACAAGTACTACTCAGAAATGTAAGTTTAAAATTCACTCTAGGAACCGAACCTCCTTTATAGGAAAATATCTATATTCTTTCTGTGGCTTTGTTATGCAGAAAACAGCTTGAGACCTATTTGTCATTGTTCTCAGGCAGTTTGTGTGCCTGGTTAGTCAGGAAAATTGAGCTGGGTTTATAAACAAAGCCCTCTGCGAAGTTTTAAAGTCTTCCTGCATCTATCCTACAGTGCACATTAACAACATGGTAGCAGATAAACTCATGTACCCAATGGCCTAATGTCCTACTTGCTTGGCAGGATAAATATAGATACTCTGTTGAAGTCCATGTTGACACGGGGCAAGCAGGACAAAGGGGATCTTCAGTTTAGGAGAATATATAATGTTTTGGAGTATTTCTGGGAAGGATGTTTGGAAATTCTTCAAGCAAGGGGTAGCAAAAATGAGGTGCAAGCATGATGCCAGATGAGTCCTCATCACCCCAGCTCATAATTCTCATACTTGGTTATAGACTAATGTCTGTGGGGATAGTAGGAGAAATGAAAAGTCCTTGCTGATTGGGTCAATTCATTCTGTGCGTTCATTCTGTGCATAAAATTAAAGAGTCCATTATTCAGACCCTAGACTTCAGATGTCCCAACCATATAGACATTCAGACAGACCCTAGGCTTCAGAAGTCACAACCACACAGACATTCTGTATCAGAAAATATTATGCCTGGGACCCCAACTGTAGGGCACGAGCCTCACATTTATCCTTTCCGACATTCTTGGTCTCAAGGGTAGGACATTCTAAAGAGATACCAAGCCAGCATCCTCATGGCAGTTATATTCTTAATGCCCAAGGTTAGAGGGCCAGTCTCAGCCATATCTAGCTTGTCCAGCTTATTGAAGTTCCATCTGTCAGAGTCACTGTCGCTGTGACTTCTGTGCCTCAGATATTGCTCTTGTTCATCTTCTGTCACCCAGCTGTTCTACTTGCCCCTCCCATTTCTCTTCAGTTCTACTGGGATAATAATTCTAATTATTAGCTTACGACCCAACTCTTTCTTGAGCTTCCTACACAAGCAGCAGAATGTAAAATTCATGGATTCAGAATAAGGCAGACCTGAGTTTTATTTAACTATGCCATCTCTTAGCAGTAACATGTTGAGTAAGGTATATAGGTTCTCAGGATAACACTTGCAGGATACCTGGAAGAGTTAAAGCATACTGTTGGACAGATAATAAACACATGCTAGATCATTCTTATCTTTATTTGGGGGAAATAGTAATGGGATAATAATTGAGACAGAAATAATATTAAGTATCAATCTGGCCTAGATCCCCTGAGCCACTTCCTTCTAATCTCAGTAAATAGTGACCATTGCCTTTGTGTTTACGATGTTTGTTGGCCTCTAATTACTGGTCCATTTGCATTGTATATTAGCAATCCTTTCTCAATTTGGCTCTTCATCCGTTCTCATGGGATCTGTCTTTTTCTTCAGATAATCTAAACATCTACGGGAATTTGAATTCTTTTCAAGCTTCACATTGCAGGTGGCTCTTACCAGGAGAGTTACTGTTCTGAGGTGACATTAGGTAGTATTCTGAGAAATCTCCACCTGCCATATGGTGTGACAAATGTCATGAGGTAATTACTTCCTTTATTCCAGGCCAGCTTGCCAGGAACCCAATGCCACCCTCCGTAACACACACCACCAGTGGCTTAACTGTACTCAGGCCTTCAAAAACCCACTCGGAGTGTTCCAACCCCGTGGTTGCTTTGTCCCCATGGTCCAACAGGTCTTGGGTTTCCCAGTGTAATCCCACTAAGTACAGCACTCTAGTTGCATGTTAATTGCATTGGCCTCTCTTGCTAGTTCTTGGGTTCTGTTCTAAGAAGAATTTGCCTAATGTAATTACATGCGACTGCCCTTTTAGCATTTGTTGCTAATATGCATATCAATATTCTTACAACTTAGAGACTTGACTGCAATCATTATGAGAGTTTGGGCTCCTAAAGTTTTGCTTTCAAACATCATAAATTTTTGTTTGTTTTGGAGCACATCTCATTTATGTCATGGTTAGCTTCTATTTTTCTATGGTGGATGTTAAATGTATGCTGGACTTCTTTGGATGGATATATTACTTAATTAATCGGATACTTATATCAGTGTTTGATCCAATTATTTGCTTTATAAGGAGCCCATCTACAAAAAGGATTTTATTTAGTCTATTTTTCTTGTTCAAGAGAAAACAATAAGAAAGCAAAATAATTCATCCTTAATTTCTTTTCCCTCCCCCTTTCCTTCCTTCCTTCCTTTATCCCTCCTTCTTTCTTTCCTTATTTCCTTCCTTCCTCATTTCCTCCCTTTGTTCCTTCCTAACTTACAAGGGTATTACTATACATCACAGGCTGACCTCTGACATATGGTCCCCCTAATTCAGTCTCCTGTCTTGGTGCTAGGCGTTCACCACCACATCTATCACTTCCCGTAACTGTCACTTCCTAGTTCACTAATTGTCTCACTTGATATTTTATACGAGGGTACAAATTAACATTTCCAAATGGAGTGAAAATGGAGGTCAGCAAAAGGAAGAGGACTAAGCAGAAAAAACGTGTCCATGTGCCATGTTATATTCAAGTTCAGAGTTTCTAGGGTTTAAGATTTTCTAGATTATTAATCAAGTAAATGCTTTGTGATAGTTAATATTGACTGTGAACTGGATAGGAGCTAGAATCACCTTGGAGAAATTCTCTGGGTATGTGTGTAAGGGTTTTTCTGAATCATGTTAATGGAGGTTGGAAGACCTACCCTAAATGTATCAGCATTTTGTGGACTGTGATCCCTCATGGCATCCAAAGTAAAATGCTAGCCAAGCAGAATGTTCACTGTGTTCTGTTTCCTGACTATAGACAAAACGTGACCACCAGGCTCATACTCTTGCTATGTAGACTTTCTTGTCAGACGGGTCTTCCCCTTCAACTCTCAGCTAAACTATAACTTTCTGTTAGTAATTTGCTTTGGTCATTTGTCTTGTCCCACAAGGAAAGTAACTAATGTGCACTTGAAGTAAAACAAAACAAAACAATTAATATGCTGCATTAATGCAGGAACTCCTAATTCAGTGCCTTAAGGTTTCTGTTGTAACATGTGTTCTTTAATTAATAAAGAGCATGTGTGCTGACATGAAGACCTATACTCTCAAAGGCTGAATGTATTTATTCATGCAAACAATGCTAACTTACGACTTTCATTCATTTTATAGATTTTTTTGAGTATCTTTAGTTGTCTATCCCTTTTTCAATAAATTTTGGAGAATGTGACTATGTGAGGACATATGGCTGTGTGTATGTGTACCTGAGTTACAAAAAAAACATGGTCATTCTCAATTCCACATCCGATACTTTCATATTAGCACAGCGTATGTGCATTTGTAAGGCTTAAATGCTTCTTTATGTAAGGAAGGATGTCTCAGAGACTTTTCCTCCCACAATTATTAAAGCTATGCAGTTGACATCGTCAGAATTTTCTCTACCCCCTTCGAAATGTTGGCAAAGAAGCCTCCTGCTGACAGCCTGCTGCCAGAGACCCCAATGACACCCTAACAGGCAGGCACACAGAGAAAAACGCTGATGGGGTCAGCAGAAATCATGGCAGAAGCCGCAAAGATTTACTCCTTCACAGGCACTTTATATTTGACTATGTAAACTGAACTTCTGCTGGACAGCACTCAGCAGGAAGGGATGTTTACCTGAGGAAGCTCCAGCCTTCCTGTCAGAACTGACTCCAAGTTTCGGATCGCTCACCTGATCTTCAGAAGTGCATTTCCCTTTATGGCATGTGCTAATTGTTAGATAGACAGGAAGAAATGGGATCTATCTCTTGGAAGGAGATTTGCTTATTTTTACCTCGGGAGGGTATTTTCTTATTTTAACACGTGTCAGGATCCTTGTGTGCAGTCTATTTTCTCAATAAACTGTCTGGTTTTAAAATTCAGCAGAGCGCTGAGTTGCTGTAGCATTCCTGCTGTCTTTCACTTTTGAACTCTATGTGGTGGACATCGTCCTGCAAAGACAGAGAATCTTCCGATTCTAGGGGAGGCAAGTTACACCACACGGAGGAAGAGGCAGCCTTACGGCCAAGTGGCTAATGGGTGTTACAAGAAGAGAGCGACATCACAGCAGGACACCATGTAACTGCTCAAACTCTGGAAAACAAGACTTTGCCAGAACCCACTGGGACCAACATGGCTGACTCAGACAACTGGCAACTGTCTTTCGCTGAATTGTGATGTGTGTCTACGTAATTTGAGCTGTTGCAGTGATGCATCTGACATCATGATGCATGCAAAATCTTGTTTAAGGACAGAACAGAAGAATCCAAGAAATTGATCTGTCCCTGTAACTGAAAGTTTTCCTGTGTCCTGCCCTGTCTGCAGCCACTCAGACCCAAGTAAACACACAGAGGCTTATATTAATTAAAACCACTGACTAGCTCTTACACTTAAACTCAGACCATTTCTGTTAATGTATATGTTGCCACGTGTTTGGTGGCTTTTATCTGTGTGCCATTACATGCTGCTCCCTGGATGGCAGGCTGGCGTCTCCTGACTCAGCCTTCCTTTTCCCAGAATTCTCTTTGTCTGCTTATCCTGCCTATACTTCCTGCCTGGCTACTGGCCAATCAGCGTTTTGTTTATCAACCAATCAGATCAACACATTCACAGCATACAGAGTGATAGCACTCATCACATCCCTTATGGATATCATTTGCCTTTTCCTCATATTAGTCCATGAAAAATTGTTCTATCCACTATGTCTGCAGATGAAAACTAATGTCCCAAACCTCAGGTTTTGTTACAACTCACTCTAAGAATGAGTGTACTCACCCTTTTTAGGCAACAGGGACACAGCCTTACTCTGTCCCCCTCAGCAGCCTTGGCAGGTCTCCTAAACTTTCAGAGACCTCAGCTCAGGCCCAGTAAGGATGTGTGGCTCTGACACGAAAAGTGATTCAATGACTAATCAGTATAACGAAGCAGAGTTGGAAATTTCATTGACAATTGTTTTTTAGTATAGGCTTAAGCACTAGGGTTAAGAGAAAGGGAAGCACAAAAAAGGGAAGACACACCCAAGCGGGGGTAAGTGCCATAAGTGTGAGTCTGAGGCCCAAGGGAGAGTAAGCGATTGATTGTCTTAGCATTAACCACATATAACCTCTGGTGACTCTCCAGTTACATCTTAAAGGGTTGCTAGGAAACCTGTTTTCTCTTTCACTCTCTGATAAAAGAGATGTGAGAAGCACCTTAAGGAATGCTTTAGATGCAATTATCATCAGCTACAGTCCAACCAGAAGCCACCAAGGTTGTACAAGGGTTTAACATATGTCTTTTGCTTATACATCGGACTTCAGGTGAGGTTCCAAGAAAGTTGTAGGTTCATGGCTGGGAAGGGAGAAAGAAAACAGTTAATTATGCTAGAATTCTTGCTCTGCTGATTCTGGAGTGAAGGGCTTCATTTCGTCTTCTTGTGTCCTCAAGATTTCTCCTGCCTTTCTACCCTGTCTCACTTGACACATACTTACATTCTGTAATAAATCTCTCTTCCAATTCCTTACTATTTCCTACTGGAATTTTTTTCTCTAATAGTCACAAGAATCTACAAATATTGAGTACTGGCTCTCTCTGTCCAATTTCTTTATCTTTCCCTGAAAGCTTCCTAGCCTGAAATCTTCTTTGGGAACAAAGAAGATTGTTCTTTCTCAACTAGCAGGTTGATGGTGCTCAGTAGCTTGAAAGTAATGCTCTTTATACAGAAACTGCCCATGGAAAAGAGTAGCTTCATCCACTTTTATACATCTTCCCCAGAGGTAACCTGACTCCACTGCTTGGCCTTCTTGCTCAGTCCAGGACACCCCTGAAGTGTCATTAATGTGCCGCAGATTCCACTGAGACCAGCTAAGCCTCGATTGTAACCAAATGTTCAGTTTCTCTCTCCTGCAACCATGCTCTTCTTGTTTCTCTGCAAATTTTTTCCATACAAATCTTCACGTATGTGTCTATTTTTCTGGGGAAGTGATAAAAATAGTTGCTATTGGGAGTGGTACTAAGAAATACACTGTAAATTGTAGTTTTAAGCTTCATTGCCTGTCGACCTGCTGGCAGTAAAGAACCTGGCAATTGTTATGGGTAAAATACTAATATTCTCTAGTATGCCATAATGGTGCAATTGTTTATGCTGGTGCTAGAGGTGAAGTGGATTGAGATGCCAGCTGAAATGGATGCATTGATTGGTAAATATCTCCTGTGAGTTTAAGAGTATCAGAGAAGTAATAATAAGGAGTGTTATGAATTGAATGGCTGCTTTTTGTCTATCTATGAATTAGAGATAGATGGCAAAATGTCAGGAAAGCATAGAGCAGAAGGCAAACATTGTGAAAGGCTTTCTACAACATATAAAGAGACTCATCTTCTGCAACTAAATGGAAGAACTAAATCTGCCACTTAATACTAATGGGAGTAGAACACCATATACAGTTGAATTTCCAGCCCAAACTTTTCCTTTCACGAAATCAATCTCCAGGTCTGGGTCTGTCCCTTAGATTTGACCTCATTGGTGGAAAGGGAAACCATATTGCAATAAGGAAGAGCCCCATGGCACCACAGCAGGAGAGTATAGGAATGAATGGGAGCCTGCTAAGGTAATTATCCAGGGAGAAAAGAGCTGCAGTGAAATGTTGTGGGGATTCTTTGGCAACATATCTTGTAAGCAGTGATGGTTGAGGACTTACGGCATCTCATGGGCACCAAGAAAAGTGTTGATATCTGAAGGATAGTAAATGGGGTCCAGTAGCAAGTCCGACTCACAGGGAGGCAGCTGATCATTTCTCCACCCATCAAATGCATATTTTGAAGAGATCCACTCAGCAAAGTAGAAATTTATGAAAGTACCCATCTTCAGTCCAAGAAACAGAGTCACAAAGCTTTACATACCCTAGATAAACCATCAGGTGTTTAGCATGAGCTTTAATTGGTACAGGGTAGTGGCCACCTGTGGTGGTTTGAAAGAAAATGGTCCCCAAAGGAAGTGTCACTATTAGGAGGTGTGACCTTGCTGGAGTAGGTGTGGAGGAAGTGTGTCACTGTGGAGGCGGGCCTTGAGGTCTCATATATGCTCAAGATACTGTCCAGTATCTCGGACCACTTCCTGTTGGCTGCAAGATGTAGTCTTCTCAGCTCCTTCTCCAGCACCATGTCTGCCTACACAGGGCCATGTCCCACTATGATGATAATGAACTGAACCTCTGAAACTGTAATCCACCCAATTAAATGTTTTCCTTCATAAGAGTTGCCATGGTCATGGTGTCTCTTCACAGCAATAGAAACCCTGAGACACCACCCTCATCTTTGCTTGACTCTCTTGTTTGGCTGATACTAATAGAAGACTGATTGTGGCAAAGGAGAATGAATTCCACTGATCCCACCAAACATTAGCCCCAGTAGTAAATCCTCTGCTTGATCAATCAATGTGGACTCAGGAATATCCTTTGTCAACTTCATCATTTTTTCTAATCATATGCAAAATGTGAAGACAAAGCACTTTCCATGTGTGAAGGAAGATCATTTACAATCCTGCTTCTGGGTTCTCTCAGCTTTCTAATCCTCCATCATAACCTGGTTTGGACATTGTACAGAAGATTACATTGATTCACTGTGCTAATATTATGCAGATTGGATTTGAAGAACATTTTATAATACTTTCATATCTGGGTGCAAGTGATAACCTTGATAAAGACTTGAGTTTATTTCATATTAAGGAAGTTTCTAAGAGGACAGAAGCTCAAGTTAATCCTTATGTAACATCCATAAAGTCTCACCAACACTGCTTCCTAAACATGAGCTGAACAAGGACAGCAACAACAGACTTGCTACAGTGGACAGGGAAAAGTCCATGAGGCCTCAGCCCTATGCAACAAACTATAGGCAACTAAGGAATGCTAAGGTGGGAGAAACAGTCTTCCCCAGGGAAGAGCAAACCAATTGGTTATCTAATACCAAACAGCCCTGAAAATATACATACAAGTAACTTTATGCAGAGTGAGTCAGGTTATATTTATATATTTAGGAACACACACACACACACACACATATGCATGCAACAACAATTGATGAAAAAAGTCATGAATTTGAAAGAGAGCAAGGAGGGGTATATGGAAGGATTTGAGGAGAGAAAAGAGAAGGGGGAATGCGATAAGTATAATCTCAAAAATGTAATAAATTTTTTAAAGTTGGGTGATTGTACATTTGTGTGTGTGTATGTGCTGTATGTACTTGTGAGGGGGGATTCTACACTTGTGAGCTTTGAGAAGAGTCTTTCCAGATGTTGACACCTTTGTCTGTAACATGAAGTGCTCTTTAAATTTTTCCAGCTATAAAAGGAATACACATGATTCCTTCATATATGAATCCAGATCTTGATAGCTGTACAAACTGACCATTCTAGAAATTTACTACTTATGGTAGCCAAATAAATCTTATCAATATTCATTTAATGTCTCGTTCAATTGCTAAGTTTGAATTGTGTTAAGTAATTACATGGCATGTAACATGGTTTAAATACACTAATCCAACAATAATGAAAGGTAACTTATGTATCTACCTCTAAAAGGCAGTTTATGGTACAGAAGTATTTTCATAGAAAAAAATTACTTTAGGACTTTATGAAAAATTAAAAAGTAAAAGATAAACCCTAAGAGAGAAACACATAAATACAATAATGAAAATTTATTTTAGACCTACTAGAACATGTATTGGAAAAAAGCTACAGATAGTAAGAAATTGGTGAAGATACGAAAAATTGGAAGTACTGTTGAGAGTTTAAAACAATTCACTTTGAAAACAGGCTGATAGTTCTCGAAGAGATTAAACACAGATTTGCTACATAAGTCAGAAGTGAAAATATATATGGACATGAACATTTATAAACTAATGTTCATAATAGCATCATTCAAGGCTAGTTGGGAAGAGTAAGAATATGGAGGGATGAATGGTGACAAAAGAATAACTGGAAATGAAAAAGATCATAATATGGACAGGTATGAAAAGTGTCATAATGAAACCAGTTGAATATTAATATATGCTAATAAAATATTTGAAAGAGTTATTCAAAATAGTAAAAGAGTGGACACAGCTCAAATGTTCATCAATGCATGAATATACTTTTAAGAATGTGGTATAGCCATACAATAAAGTATTATTTAGCAATAAAAATGGATGAATTAATGATACCTACTACAACATTGAAGAAAGGTTTAGGGAAGTATAAATGCCCCATGTTGCATGATTCACTTAAATGAAATGTGGGGTGGAAGGGCATTAGAATTGACATAAAGTTGATTACTAGGTACCCAGAACTGAGGCTGGGAATTCAAGGAAATGGGAAGTGACTGGTCACTGATGTGTGGAGTCTCTTATGAGGTGATGGAAATGTTCAGAAATAGATTTTTGATGATTTCACAGTTCCACCAGCACAGTAAAGAAAGATTCATAGTAAAAAGAACTATCAAGTATGTGGACTTAGTGGTATGTAAACCATATCTCAAATGCTTGCTATCAAGCCTGACAGGAGAGAGATACAGATTCAGAATATGAGATGTATACAGTGGTAACTGGACGTATACAAAGGAAATCTCTCTATGACAGTGACAATTGGCAGCAGGTTCCAGGGGGCACAAGGAAGAAACTGTCAGATGACCTATGAAGGGACAATAAACTCCTCACCTCACTAGTAATCAAAACTGAATTATGATGAAGTGGTTTCTGTTTAGCAGACAGATGAAAATATTTTAAAATATTAATTGTACAACATATAATGTAAAAATAAATTATATGTTGTAAAATTTTATATATCAATTGCTCATGAATTTGTGGGAAGAAAATACTTTCTTATGAAAACAAGCAGAACTAACTATGGAAAAATCTTATTTTAAAATTAAATTCTCCTTTTTGTTATAGATGCTCGTGTATTTATCAACAAAGACTCATGTATTGCTCGTGGCTCACATTGAACTTAAACTCCAACAGTACTTGGTAATAACCTACCTGGTGTTGTTTGAATGAATTTATGTGTACATCAGATCAATTCAGGGAAACACTGATGCCTGGCTCTGTGGTCTTCCACACAGGAGCAAGCCTTTACTCAGATGCTCTCCCTCTTTAGAGGAGTTGGAACTGTAACATTCTAGAAGAAGGGAAACAACAATTCCATGGCAGGAAGGTCTTGCTGAGCCCACCCATGGTCGAATCATCCAGAACAGCTGCCCATGGGATGAAATCTTAAGGCATCAGGCAAAATTAAAAGATTTTTTTCACTTCGACACTGAAACAAAAATTATTTTAAAATGTTATTTTAAACTCCTAAATTATAATCAGCTTGTATCACTTATTTCATATTCAAAGCTCATGGGCTTAGGGTGGTATTTATTGAAGGAAAACCAGATCTTTAAATAGAATTGTCCCAGAGGATGTTGACAAAACACCAAAGAAATTAATTACTGCATAATAAGAACCACTATTGAGCATATATCTAACTCTAGATAATATTCTAAATACTTTGTGTATGCCATCTAACTCAGTCCAATAGGAGAGTTTTGCAACTGAGGAAAATTAAGCTCATCCAAAGGCAATTATACTAGTTTTTTGTTTGGTCACTGACAAAAACTACTGACAGAAACAAACATTAAAGGAGGAAATGGGTTTCCATCTTGTGCTTGGGGAGAGATTTCAGTCTTCCACTGTAGAGAGAGCATGGCCACAGGAGCGCAGGAAAAAGGCTCTCTCACGGGGCTGCAGACAGGAAGCAGAAAGCACAGGCTGGCACCATCCCAACTTGGTAAGCCAGCTCAGCCAGGCCTCACCTGCTAAAGACCCCACAGCTGTCACAGTAGGGTCTTAAAGCTCGTGCAGAAGATTCAAGATGCGAACGCCATTAGTGAAGGATTTGCCCAAGGTCACACAACGGAAAGTGACAAGGCCAGACAGAATATGAAACCTAGAAACAGGGTTCCTGAGATTGTGACGTTAGACAAAGCAAACAAACAAAACCAAAGCAGATGATGGCAGAACAGTTGGTTCTTTTTCAGATAGCCAGCTGTTCTAACAAGCATAGAATTGGACATGATGCTGTTTCTAAAGCAATACAACGGCCATCTCAGAATTTGAAGGCGTGCAAAGCAAGTTTAAGGCCAGGTGGGTGGTGGCAGGGATGGTGATTGACACCCCACCAGATGCACGGCGGTTGTCAACAATTTGCATCTTTGCTGTGCTCCAAGCTGACACATTCAGCCTCATTATCTCAGGCACATTCAATGACATTTTCTAATGGAAGGATGTGTGCCGTCGTCTGTGCTGTGCAGCCACCAGCTCAACATATGGTGTACTCTCTGGTAGAATCCAACCCCATTCCCTACCTTCCCAACTCAGATGCAGGTGACCAGCTCATGTTAAGGGTCATTTTGGTCAGTGAGACAAATAGTTCTTTTTCTGTACCTATTTCTAAGGTTATCGGAAGTAAAATTATGTTTATATAATTGTCTCTTTCTTTTCATCTGAAGAATAGGAATGTTCCGTTTGCAGTACTATGATGAAGCACCTGCGACAGATAAATTAAAAAGAGAAGATGTTCACTTGGTTCACAATCTTAGCTGGTCAACTCTACAATCAGTGGTTTGGCCTCTGGTCAGAGGGATGGGTAGACTAACATTGTAGAAGGAACATATGGTGAGGGGGGATTTATATCATTAAACAGAAAGTTCAAGAGAGGCTGGGTTCACACAGTCCTCACAAAGGTAGGGTCTCTGTGGCTTCCCTTTAGACTCCACTTCCCAAAAGTTCCACAAGCTCTCAACACACTCACCTGGGGACTAAGCTTTTTTTTTTTTTTAATAGGTCACAATAGACCTCTATAGAGCACACAGACCACAGTCAACTTCAGCAAAGTTCTTGAGTAGATAGATTGCTGGAAATATTTAGTACAAGATTTTAAGGAGAGAACCCTGCTTAGAAGTGTGCCTGTAAGATTGGTGTAATAGAGGAGATTAAATGTGTTTTAGTTTTTTTTACAAAGATCCTAGTACTTGGAGAACTAGATCACATTAAGAGCTGCCCAAAGAGCTTGCTTCTTACCCAAGGCTTGAAAAAAAAATCTAAAATTGTCTCTGAGCATGTTTGTGGGGATTATCCTGATTACATACTTGGGGTGAGAAAATCCACCCACTGTGGGAGGCACCATTCCCTGGGCAGGACATCCTGGACAGTATAAGAATGGGGAAAGGAAGCTGAATACTAGCATGCATGCATTTATTGTTCTCTGCTGTTGACAGAGAATGCAACATCACCAGTTCTCTCAACCTCCTGACATCATGACTTTCCTGTCAGGATGGATTGTCACCCAGAGTCATGAATCAGATTAAGTCCTTTCTCCCTTAAGTTACGTTTGTCAGGGTATTAAAATAGAAACAACAACAAAACAGATACTGAGATGTGAGGTAAATAAATATTAGTAGTGACCTAAGGGAATAATGAAAATTGTTCTATGAAATTTTATAAAGAAAAATAAAAAAGGATACCTAAATGATTTATAAGGGTGGTATAAACTTGGTACTAAAATCAAATGAGAAGAGGATAAGAAAAAGCATCTAAACCCATTATTCTCATAAAGGTGGATGGAAAAAAACAAAGATTAGTCAACTGAGTCCAGAGTGTGCATGTGAGCCTGCATTTTGTCAACACTTTGACAAGAGTGAAATCTGAGCCAGCAATGATGCTGTAACAGGTCCCCTAATCTTAGCATGACTGATGCCACATTAGAAGCACCATTCTGACCTTAAAACCCAGCACATAGGCCCCAACACCCGCCACAGTGGGAGCAAAGACCTGATCCATCAAAGACCTTGTCCATAGTTCCAGGAACACACAATACCTTCCTCTGACTCCCTTCCCCCAGCACTCCCTTGTTCTTTCCGTTTCTCTTAGGACTACTTATTACTTTCATGGGAGAATAGTATTTTGAAATACGATCTGGGTTGTGGATAGGTTTTAACCTCAAAGTTTATAACATCTTATTTTTTAATTATACATTTAACCTACTTACATTTTGTTCTGAAGACTGACACATTTAGAGTAGTTTCTATCACTTTATTTTTTTAGCTCTGTTTTCTATGCCTGTTCATTGTTTTACATTTTCCCTTAATAAAATTCCTCTATTCCTCTGTTCCTCTCTCCCTTCCTCCTCCCCTTCTTCTTTCTTCCTCCTTCTCTTTCATTGCTGTTAATTTTGAAGCTGTGTTGTATCACACACAACTGCCATTAAATTTCTTATATAAATACTTACTTTAAATTTTAAGGGAAAATGGAGTACTGATCCATTGAATACCATCATTTGTAGATGATCTCTCTGTAACAGTATGTCAATACCATATTCAATGTGTCAGTGTACAGTTCAGTCAGTTTCACAAAATGAGTAAAAAATGATGCATGAAATGCATGCAGGTGAAGAAGTGGGTTAGTATCACCTCCCTGAGAAGTTCCTATTAGCCCCGCCTTTCTGGCACACTCTTTCATCTATTACTTCATTCATTCAGTATTATTTTATTGTATTAATGTGTATATCTGCATATAGTTGGAAATAATTCATTCTCATTGTACACAATTTGATTGCGCAGATAAAGACAATAACAATTAGTTATTAGCAGTCATTTGACTCTACCCAGATGATATTTCTGCTGTCTTTGGGGGTACGTACACCTTCTAAAACTAGCCTGATCTCTTCCCCTGACAGCTGATCTGTTTCTTACGACTCCGCCCAGAGAGAACTCCTTACCTTTCAATTCCAGTGTTCCAAGAAATTCTTTTTCTAGTTCATCTGGGGAAATAACTCCTTTTACTTTTCACAGTGCACCTTCAGATGGGCTCTCAGTATTTTAAAGTACTTTATCCCTGTCCACCATTCTTACAGAAGACTCATTTTTACATTTTACATTTACATTAGCATTGATTATTTTCTCACTGCTCCCCCATGTCGGCAGTCCTCTGCGTTTCCTCCTCCTGGTCCTCCATGCTTTTGATTGCTCCTTCTGTGTTAATGATCTCTCTCTCTCTCTCTCTCTCTCTCTCTCTCTCTCCCTACCTATATCTGTAGTGGGTATCATCAAAGTTTTGTAAGTAATAATTTGCTTTTAAACTGGTACTTCTAAATTTTCAGTTCAATAATTTACCATTTTGTTTGAAAAATTCTTTGACAAATTATAATATTCATAATTATGATGTACAAAGTGATGTTGCAATTAAGTAGTATGGCAAACCTGAATAAAGTTCATTAATATACCCACCACCTTAAATATCTAGCATTCATGCCTCTGAAATATAAAGTTGACTAACTCCTGTTTATATCCTCTGACGAACCTCCTTTTTCCTCAGTCACCAGCGACCACCACACTACTCTTAATTTGTGTAAGATTGGTTATTTTAGAAAATTTTCCATTCTACTTTCTAAGTGAGAATGATGATTTCTTGTCTAGTTTTATGATTTATATCTTTTGTTAGAATTAATGTTTTTCTTTTTCTCAATTATCTCCTTAAAATAAAAGCATTTGTTATTTACTTTTTTCCATTTTCTAAGAGTAAATTTTTTCTAAACCAACTTTTTTTTTGGAATGCAGTACTTTTATTTCTTTTATTCTTATAGATTTTTTGAGAAATTTCACTTTTTCCATTACTAAGAAAGAAGACAACTATAATCATACATATCCTATCCCAATGTGGTGGTTTGAATAGGAATGGCCCCCATAGACTCATGTATTTGAATGCTTGGCCCATAGAGAGTGGCACTATTAGGAGGTGTGGCCTTGTTGGAGGAAGTGTGTCATTGTGGGGAAAGGCTTTGAGGTCTCATATGTGCTAGCTATACCTAGTACAGACTACCCTCCTTCTGCTGCCTGAGTATCAATATGTAGAACTCTTAGCTCCTTCTCCAGCACCATGTCTGCCTACACACTGCCATGTTCCGCCATGATGATAATGGACTAAATTTCTGAAACTGTAAGCCATCCCTAATTAAATGCTTTCCTTTATAAGAGTTGCCATGGTAAAGGTGTCTCTTCACGGCAATAGAAACCCGAACTAAGACACTCAACATACAAATTACAAATCAAAACATGGATGGAGTATTCTTGCACTTCCTTTCCCTCTCCTAGGGCGGGCTTCCTATCTTTCTGTATAATCTAGACTGAAAGTCAGAGTAGCATGAGTTGAACTAGTCTCCATCCCAAATATTGTACAGCCTTAGGTTAAGAAACAGTTGGGAACTATTTGGGTGTGATAAGCAAAGAACTTTATGATTATGTGTCTTTAATACACATTTCGAGAACTACTCCTTAAGCTCTAGTTCCTTGAGTTGAGAGAATATTCTCCTGTATTCAGTAGGCTCTGAGGACTCATCATATTGATTCAAACTTAAAGGGACAAAACTCCCACTATTCTTCCCTTTTATGCAGTAAGAGAAGGTACAATTTTTTTTCCTTTTCTGCCACAGCTTCCCCTTTGCATATTCATTTCATTCACGGCCGTCATACTGTAGCAGCAAACATTTTTCCATGTGCGTTGAGTCTCATCCCTTCAGCAACCATTTTCTAGAGATTATTTTCCTTACATCACCATCAAGATCCCTCCTAACAGAGATCACTGCTGTAAAAGATCCCTGAATTTCTTCAAGACATGTGTGATGTCTAAGTTCAGTGGATCCCAGATGCAATAATCCCTCCCAATGCTTTAGTCCAAGTCATTTAAAAATTTTGAAGTGTATTTAGGAGAATTTTCCAGAATTCATTTTAGGACACTTGCTGTATCATTGTTCTCTCAGATTTGTGGCAGGTTTTTCTTTGCTTAGATTCAAATCTTTTCTTTTTCCTGATGGGAATGATGGAAGTTTCATATTACAATATCAACATCATCACTGCAACTCAGTACTGGGGTGATTTTCATAGCTGTTGCTGCTTCTGCTTAGTTGTTTTAAATAGATTTTGATGGTTAATAGGGAAAGACTGCTGAAATTATTTCACTTTTCTTTGCTAAATTCTTGCATTTTTGTTGTTGTTTTTCTCCATCTCTTTTATTCCTGTTTAAATTATTTTTGCTGTGTCAGTTACTGAGGTATTTTATCAGATATCTGCTTATTAATTTGTTTGTAGCTCCCATGAACATGTATCCCTCTATAAAACACACAAGTGTCACCTAAAATCTCAATCTATCTTATTTTTGTTGTTTGCAAATTTCAGACGTGCATATAATGAGTTTTAATCAAGTCCACCAACTTATGCTTCCCTCCAATTCTTCCTCTCTCCCTCCACACCCCCTCCTCCAACTTCATGTTCTTAAAAAACCCACTGAATCTAACTAGTGCTGTCAGTTTAGCCATCCACTGGAACTTGGGTGGCTTTACAGGGGCCACATACTTGAACAAAATTGACCTTCTTCCCCCAGTAGCTATCAATCGCCAATAGCTCCTTAGCTAGAGATGGGAATTGAAACTCTCTCCCATCTACGCTGGGATTTTGGCTAACTTTATCTCAACCTGCTGTGGGTTCATGCTGTAGTGGCACTGTCATGTCTGGCAAATACTATTTTGCCACAGATGCCCACTGCTTCCAGCTATTACAATCTTTCTACCCCCTTTTTTTGTGATGTTCCGTGGGTCTTTCAAGGAGGAGGTGGGTGTGACTGACCCATTTATAGCTAAGAACTCCAGAGTCTCTTATTCTCTGCACTTGACCAGCTGTGGGTCTCTGTGCTAATCATCATCAACTATAAGAAGAAGCCTCTCTGGTGAGAACTGGGCGGTGTATTCATCTATGGATGAAAAGATAAGAACTTAGGGGGCAATTTGTAACTATGTTCACTTATCATAAGGATAGTGTTAAGTTTTTCCTTAGGATCTGTGACCCAGCCAGCCATAGATTTTTTTTTTGTCCAATTAATGGTACCAGGCATGAGTTCCATCTTATGGAGCAGACCTTATATCCACTCCATGAGTGCTTGTTTACTCCCATATTTGTGCCACTATTACACTAGTGGGCACATCTTACTAGCCTGGTCATTATTGTAGTCACAGTGTTCACAGCTGGGTAAAACTCTGACAACCTTTCTCTCCTAGTAGTAGTACATATTATATTCTAGCACTCTGAAAGCCAGCCAGTAGGAATTAAGCTTTCAGGTTGACACCAGCTTGAATTCTCCGTGTCCTAGGAGACTCAAGTATGTGATATCTTTAGCAATGGGGTCTTACCATCCAGTTCAGGGGGTAACTAAGAGCAATAGGAAAGGCCTATAGTATTTTTAGGGGGAGGGGTATCTATGGGACCCTACTAACCAACAATTAAGAAGAGGTAACCCATACCTGGCATTGGGCTTTTTATTTGATAGGCTATGGTACCTAAGGGAAGCATTGTTCCACTGCTATAGGACACCTCCATTTAAAGTCCTTATATATGTGTACCTGTGCATATTTTCAGAAGATCCCACAGTAGTAGGTTTCCATATGGCATTTTCAAAGGTTTTTAGTCATCCTTCCCCATACTTCCTCCTCTAATCTGCCCTTCTATCCCCAACCCCATTTAAATTTTCTTGTTCCAGAATGTGAGGGCAATCTGGCTGCAACATCTGTTATCTCATTGATCTCTAGCGTTGATTCTCTTGATCTGGATGCCTAGAGAGTTCTCCCTTTCCTCCCTTTCTGCTCCTTGTGCATCCCGCCTGAAGTTTCACACTTGGTCAAACAGGATGACCTTCCTTGATAGTGGAGGACCAGTCTTCCATCAGGGGTGTAACAGTAGCTGTGTCCCCAGCTAGAGCCTCCAAACAAACTCTCGAGTTCTTGTATTTTTGACATTAAAGTCTATGAGTCATTTTTTTATTTTAATGAATCCTCTATGGACCTGAACTTTATTGGGTGTGATATCCTTAGACAATTCATCACTTTCGTTATGTGTTTAATAAATGCGGCTTTTCATAAGTTAGATTTTAATAAATATGGATCTTAACCATGGCTATAGCAATACACTTCCCAACTTGCTCACTTTTTTCTTCCTCTTCTTGTGTTGAATTAAGCAATTACACTTTTTCACATATGCAGAAATCTTCTGCTGGGAATAATATTGCAACTTACTTTGCCAATAAAATTTCTGTTGCAGCAATATGGCAGGAAGTAATTTTAGTATTTTCCATTGGAATTGAGTTCATTTCTCTAAGGTTTCCACTGCATACATTGAATATACACATGTAAGAAATCTATTGAAACCGAATGGTAATGAGGATCCTGGAAGATACTTTCACACTATGGTCATAATATTGTCTTTCTTTAAACATGCCTTTCATGGAGTAGGTGATATAGGACTAGGGAAAGGTGAAGGTGAAGGTAGGCCATTAAAAGAAGCATTCTTTTCCCTCCCCTTTTACTTTTTTTAATGCTTAAATAGAAACAATGGTTATCTAAGAGAGGGGTAATTGTGTTGCAATAACCTAACCAATATATTGCAGTCCCTGGCATAGACTGAGGTCTTTCTAAAGCTTTGGTAAATGATCCTGGAGCTTCTAGACATGGACAAAGATAGTTATATGAAAATGAAAACTGACATAGTACCAGTTGCCCCCGAGAAAGTCATTATCTGAGATAGTCATCATCTGAACACTGGAGGAAAGATATGTTGATCAGTTTATAACCGGTAGAAACTCACTCAGTCCAATTCTGGGATACAGATGGTAATCTAAAACCAATTGTGCTATGAACATTACTACATTGTACATGTGACAGCTATTGGTAATCAGTTGGTGACCATGCCTTTTTACTACCTCTCAACAGAACATTTCAGAAATTGCTTCCAGTCAAGTGGAGTCAGCATGGAAGACAATAATACTCTGCAGCCTATGCCCTAAATGGTTGCTCAATACCTACAATATGTTATAGTTAAGAAACCTAAGAAAATTTATCAATCCCTATGGTGCTTCCCAATTGTTTAGTGATGGATGCCCCGACATCATCCTTGAGGGCACCGGACCAAAGAGAACACTTAGAGAACTTTTGAGATATGATTTCTATGGAACGTCCTTGACTTAGGGAATTTCACACACTCTAGTTTTAATTACAACTAGTTTATTATTGAGGCAGGACATTAAGATCTTTTTACATGAGTGACACTTGGCAAAGGTAGATGAAGAATGCGTTTAAGCTGTTTTGAGAAGGACTGATTCTTGACAAAGATGATGAAGAATGAATTTAAGCTTGTTTTGAGAAGGACTTTTGGAAACTCTCCACGGCATTTCTCTGACTTGCTGTACCTTGTCATAGTGAGGACACCCAGAGATTTACCTCACACCAGGATTTAAGAACACCTTGCCAGAAAAAACATACTACTAGGTTCTTTGATAGAGAATGCATAGATTTCTATCTGCAATTGATGCATAGTATTTGCATAGACTTATGAAGTAAGTACTATAATTTAATACACATATTAATCATCAAATTGGGGTAGTCAGTCTTTCCAGCTTCTCAAACACATGTCATTTCTTTGAATTAAGAACCTTAAATTCTCTTCTAGTCATTTTGAAGCATAGCAAAATTTGCAGATTGTATCACATATTGATTTCTCATATCCAACTGGAGAATGTTTGGAAGAATGCATTTTTTGTCACTTTTCCTGCTACATATGAAACAAATATTCAATGTCAAAAACTCCAAAACCTATTCTTATAGGCATTTCCTGCTCGGAGCCCAGGTTTGTCTATTGACTAAAGTTTTTTGAGGCCTAGAAGTTTCTTTCTCACCAAACTGAATTATTCAAGCTCTAAAACCATAAATGCATAAACTTGGACATTATTTTTAAAACAAATTTGATTTTTCTTTTTATTTTCCATGAGAAACAAAGATAAATTTTTGTTTGGAATGAGGCCTGGAAACTCAGACTAGAACGAAGGAAATATCCAGATTCATCAGTCTCCAGTTTTCTCTGCCATGCCAGGTTGTTTCTTTGTTTCCCTCTATTGTTAAATATTTCTGCCTGATTGTCTCTCTCTGCCTGTCCATCTTCATCCATCCTTCCCTAAAAATGGAGTATTGTTTCAGGCATTTGTTGAAATAGAATTACATCATCTGTAGGCACATACCATCAGTGAGCCTTATTGTTGGCTCCGATATGGTTTGTGTTAGCTTCCACTCTAGATCTGCAGTGTTGCTGCTGAGAATTCCATCGAGGGCAGAATGAATAGGCGGTGATGTTACTGTTCTTTAGCATGACTGGCTTGCCTGTGGACAGGACGAGACTTTAGGAGCTGTGCTTTCTGACATCAGTCAACTGTTCTCATTCTCCAGTGGAGAAGCATCTGGGAAGGTGCATGCTTTGCTCTGGAATGTTGGTCAGGACTTCCTCTGTCCCTCCACACAGTGACAAAGAACTGCCCACTACCTCATCTTTCTGGGAACCCTGAACTTTCTAGGTGGGCAATGTTCTCCTCACCTGGGTAGAGATAGAACCTGTCTCATCTTAATGAAAGGTAATGGGGCAGAGGTGCACTTTCTCAGGAAACAAGGTGTCAATGAGACAACTAAGGAAAAGAATGGGTAACTCCCCATGAAATTGAAGAGCAGAGGGAGCGAGCAGGTATGTGGCCAGTCCCGGGGGTGTGAGGGGTTGGGGAGTGGAGGGGCATGGGAATTCCCACCAGGTTCTTCTTTCTGTTTGTTTGTTTGTTTGTTTTATTTTTATTTGTTTGTTTGTTTCTTCTCACCAAAAACAAGGGAGGAAAGGGGGGCCCTTTTGGGTAATAAGCCCTGAAACACAAGATCCTAGAAAAAATATTGCCCACCCCTTATAAATACCACTATCATGGTGACCCCAAAAGCTTTTATCAGTCCCTCCTCCAAGAAGGCATTACATCGGCCCACCTGATTAAATGACTATTCACCTCATGTCTTGGGGTCTGTAGTTATTGTTCCATTTCTGGGGAATCAGGGAAACATCCAGCTACAGACCCAGTTCAAAGCTGGGAGAAGCAACGTGAGACTTCTGTGTTTGGTGTAGCTTTGTTTTAAGTAAGCAACGACAGAGCTACGAGCACACACGCGTTGCATTCTTCACGTCTTGGATCAACAAAGGAGCCTTGCCAAATGTCAGATTAAATATTCCACAGCTGAAGTGTTTGCACAACTTTTCAGTGGCTACCATTTAAAGAAAGAAAAACAATGATGGGCCTCAAAAAAAAATTACCCTTCCTTTGACATGCTCACAGTGTTCTGCCAGCAATTGCTCCAACCTGGAAGGCCAGGCCATGCGTATCTTGTCCATGGACCGTGGGTGCCAGCTGGCAAACACAGCCTGGGTATCCATTCCCTACAGGGGCATGAAGTCCTACTGTGTGCTTCCTCGGCCACACCTGCTCTGCTGTCTTGTTTCACCCATGACTGTGTTGACCAAGGAGCTGGTCATTTATAGAAGACATTTCCTGATTTTTGAAGTATCTGTCATGTTTCAACAATGAGTTTGCACTCTCTGGGCTGCGTGTGTTTCCAGTTTGGGTTGGCTCCGTGGAACTGCCGGGGAAACTAGAGACAGATCTTTTATTGAAACAAAATAATAAGTCTGAACAAATCGGCCTTATTATCGTTGGCTCTGGCAAGAACCATATTCTTTTCAGCTTTAGATTTCTCCAGAATTGCTTAAGAGGCGATTGGCCCCCCTCACTCCCCGCCAGGTTATGTGAAGGACAAGAGAGAACAGAAAGAGCTGAACTGCACAGAGAAATCAGGGGTTTTCATCCTTCTCCCCATTACCTTTTCTCACAATCCGAGAGAGTGACTGTTTCTCCCCCATTTCTCTTACAAGCCAACAGAAGTGCTGAGCATCATTCACCTGGCCACAGCTGCAAGGATCCCGGCGCAGCTGTGGATTCTGACATGTGCCACTTGCTCTCTGTGACCTAGAGCAAGTGACTTCACCTCTCTGCTCCAGTTTCCTCCTCTGGAAAATGGAAATAGTAACAGAAGTCCTTTGCCGATATTTACACACAAGTGTGAGTGTGTAAAGTGATCCCAGTAACAAAGGATGAGTTGGTTCAGCCATCAGGCAGACTGATACCAAATGTGGCTCCTTTCTCAGCAGGTGCTGATGTCACTTCTCTGCTCTGGAAGTCATTCTCTTTCACTTCGTTCTCTACGGCAAGGTTGAAGGCAACCAGGAACTCGAAAGAGAGGTTACGTGTCCTTTTTGAAATGTACTTTTCCAGGACTAGAGAGATGGCTCAGTTGTTAAGAGTACTTACTCCACTTGCAGAGGATGGGGTTCAGTTCTCAGCACCTACATAGGATGGCTTGAAGCACCAGAAAATTCAGCTCTTTGGGATTTGATTCTCTCTTTGGCTTCCCTGGGCACCTGGAGACATGTGATGCATATAAATCTACACACACACACACACACACACACACACACACACAAATATATGAATAAATAGGTATTATAAAATTACTTTTCCCTTGGAGGTGAGCTAGGCCTGATGCTCTGGCTCAGATTACAGCATCTGCGAAAGAAGCTGCCCCATGAAAGGAGTGTCAAGTAGAGGGAGTCTTCATTCGCAATGGAAAGACTTCAGGATTCTGTCCTCTCATTTCCCAGGTGAACAGTGTGCAGTTAGAACGGAAAGCACAGAGTCATTAGAAGACGTATTTTCTTAGGACAGTTGAGGTCTGGGTCTATTCACTGCAGCAGAAGTGGAGCTTAACTGGTGATGATAATGGGTATCAGTCATCACAGGGCCTGTCAGCATGATGCTTCAAAAACCCACACAGATGCTTCCCACATGGCAGGCTCTGCCGTAGTCCTTGGATTCACAGATGAGTCAGCAATGGAACAGCAATGAAACCTGTCCTTCCCGAATGAAGCTACAGGATGCAGAAGGCTTTCTGTTCACAGGGTTTAAATTCTACACTCTCTAGAATCCACTTAGAATAAAGTGTTTCCATAGGTCCTGATTAGTTGACTCATAATCAGAAATCCTTGAAGCTTTGTTGCAAGAGTTCAATAATTTCCTTTAACAATCTCCAGTGAGGAGGCAAAACCAGAAAGGAAGAGGGAGCTGTACAATGTGGGCAGTGGGTCCATCACTTGAAGTTGTCCCTTCTGCTAAGACATTAGGGGCTGAAGTTGTTCCAATACACCCCAGGGAATTACAAGAGCTGAATACAAGCTCAGGCTTTGTTATAGACAGGCTTTGTAATCTTAGCTAAACTCATTCATCTTGTCTTGGCCATATTTTTGTCCAGAAAATGGAGAAGACGAAGAATATTCAAGCTCTAGGTGTGTCATGCAAGCATGATTAGAACAATGCCCATAGAAGCCCCTGTTGTATACTAAAGACTATGCTATTTATGTTGCTTCTCATGACTTTACTTGTTTCTGCTTTAGATAAAATTTCCTGCATAATTTTCCAGTTTAGATGTCTTCCTGTATAGCCCATGTTTCTAAATGCTTCGATAAAAAGAGGGTAGAAAATGTTAGCATGTATCGGAGAACCATTTCTCATTTCCACATCCATGAAGGGCCTTTTATAAAATGAGATGAATGAAACTATCCTTCTGGGGACCTGTGCAGTGGTCCCAGGGTTGGAGATCTAGGAGGCTCTTCATTGAACTACTCTCTACTCAACTTCCAAGTGCAGTTTCTTAACTACAATCCACTAAGTGTGACATTTAGGAGTACTTTACTAATTTGGGATACGGAAAGATGACAAAGAGCAATGACCACTTAGGTTCATGGGAAACTGACATGTGCTAGTTACAGGTTGTCGCTGTTACTCTCCTCTCACTCTGAAAAATAACTAACAAGTCAGCCCAAGGGAAGATGGACTTCTGTTTGCTCAGAGTTTAAGAAGAGAAACGATCCGTCATGACAGGAAGGCTTGATGGCAGGCAGCATGAGACAGGCACGAGGTCACTTTGCATCCAGCCAGGAAGAAAGGGAGATGAATGGCAGTGCTCTTGCTTTCTCCTTTTCTCTTTCGTGTTCAGTCTGTGACTCCAGCCTAAGGGATGATGCCACCTACGTTAGGGGTGTGTACCTTCTTCTTCAGTCACTCCTCCTGAAAGTAGCCTCAATAGACACAAATCCCGAGGGGTGTCAGCTAGGTGATCCAAATCCAGACAAGTTAAAAATGAAGATCAGACACCACACAGGCTTTGCTTTGAGGGTTAAATAGGAATTATAAATATGTAGCTGTGGATAGAAATTTACATGACCTAAGCAACAAGCCAGTGAAAATGTACAATACTGGGTGAAAACATGGTGTTTTCCTCTTTGCTAACAGGGCCTCTCTCCTCTGAAGTAGCCAAAAGGCTGTGTCAGTATAAGCCCTGCCTGATGTCACCCCAACTCTTGATTCCCAGAGTCCTTTGGAAAGATCACTGTTTTATGACCCAGTCTCTTACCCCAGGACTTTTGGCTGCACCTCTGCCTAGAACATTATCCTCCCTGAATTCTGACTAGCTTGTGTTTTTGTTTCCATTTTCATTTATTTGTTTGATAAAATAAACTCACAAAGGCTACTTGGGGGAGAAATGATTTCTTCTAATTTACAATTTGATCACATTAGAGCAACAACCAAGCAGAGAGAGGGAGAGAGGAAGACAGGGAGAGGGAGGGGAGGGGGAGGGGGAGGGGGAGGG